>CM049796.1:31688406-31797103 GCA_027422405.1 Ptychobarbus kaznakovi
TCTGTCAAGCTCGCGCTTTGGGGGTTTTATCTGTCTCCGTTGCAGACAGTAGTGAGGACCCGCCTGCAGCTTTATCTGGATTGTGTAGCGGAGCTCACGTCTTCATGGCCGAAGCCCATGTCATCCCCTCCTCCGGGGTGCCAGGCGCAAACAGATTTACATAGCTTGAGGTAGCGGGGGAAGTAGGGTTGGTGTCCGCCCCCCCCATTGAAGCATTGTGGTGGTGGTTGAGGAGAGACCCCCCACATGATTGTAAAGCACTTTGGGTGTACAACAATACACAATAAAGCGCTATATAAATGCATCATTCATTCATACATCTGCTAGGAAGGCTGAGCGAGGCCGTGTTAGCAGGGTCGCCGTGTGACACGCTTATGGGAGAAGTGCGCTCCACGGCCGATAACATTCTGCATGCAACCCGTGGTGTGCTGGTATCATTGGGCCATGCTATGGCCAGTACTGTGGTTGCGCAGCATCTTTGGCTGACTCTGGCTGACTCTGGCAACCTGCCTGGGCGGGATTGGAGTGCGTTCCTTAGCACCCTGATCTCCCGTCAGGGCTCTACGGAGAAGGCTTTGGCACATTTCAGGCGCAGTTTGAGGACTCTAAAAAGCATGTGGAGTCGCTAAGAGGTTCAATGCCGAGGAACTTCAGCAGGCCTGCACAGTCGGCTGCTAACCCGGGGCCTAGGGTGTCTTCCCGGCCACCACCACCATCATAGGCCGGCCTCAGCAACAGCACCAAGGCCTGGTGCTTGTGAAACGGGGCGGGCACGCACGCAGTCTAAGCAGCAGGTGGGTCCGGGATGGAAGGGGCCACCCTGGGCAAAAGGTGGACATTTCTCTGCGGGAAAAAGAGGGCAGTCCGGACCCTAGCCTGCAGGGGGGAGGATTGTCGGCCCAGAGGCAGCCGTGTTCCTCCCTCGGTGCAGAAAAAATCCTGCAAAAGAGCAGGTTCAACTTGAAGTTCATTTTCAATAAAGAAGTTTTGTGTTCAGCATGCAATGCCTCATGTGTTGATTGGTCAAGAAAATCAAAGTGATTTAGAAACACTAACCTCGCATTCGGGCCATGTGCCGACAGAAGGGAAAGATGCAGTGATGTGTCATATCCAGCATTGTATGCGGGGATTCCCCAGGTAATGACGGGGATCCTCGCTGTCTGCCTTGAACGTTGTCGCGCATCAACACCGTGGGTTCTTTGCTCGATTCAGTGGGACTACTGGCTCCAGTTTCTTGCACGAGTTCCCCCTGTTTTGGCGAGGTAATCACAACCTCGGTTTCGGAAAGGGATTCCCCAAGGGACGAAATCCACGTTTTCCTCTGCAAAGGGGCAATTCAAGTGGTCCCACGGGAGAGCATGGAAGAGGGGTTTTACAACTGTTACACTTCCTCCTTCCGAAGAAAAGTGGGGGCTTACGTCCTATCCTGGATCGTTTTGACCTGTGCGGGCTATACGTAGGTATGTGGAGCAGATGCAGGCTACGCGTTCTTCTGATCAGCTGTTTGTGTGTTTTGCCAACCCGGTTCGGGGGAAGCCACTGTCTAAGCAGCGCCTTTCACACTGGATTGTGGCAATTTCTATTGCATACAAGAGCAGAGGTTTAGCCCTGCCTACCCCAAGGGGTACGCACTCAACAAGGGGCATGGCAACGTCATGGACTTTATTTAGTGGAGTGTCTGTGAAGGACATTTGCTAGCTGGGCGTGCTCACTGCAGGGGTTTCAAGCTGAGGCCCGTCGCTCCCGTGAAACGCATGGGGTAGTAGCAGTGCTGGTCCCTTATGTTTAGTTCGTCGACTTTGCGGGGCGTGAATATATATCCCATAGTCATGTGTTGTAACGAGTGAACCAACTGAATGGGAACGTTGAGTTATGCACATAACTGCTGTTCCCAGAAGGAGGGAAATGAGGGAGGTACAACACCTCTGGGCCCCGTGCAGTCGGAACCTCTGTGAAGAGCTGGACTGAACAAAGGGAATGACGCATACGACCGCATTTATATGCTGTGGGCAGGTAGCCCAGCCCACATTGTCATGCGTCATTGACCTTTCAGGCATGAATATAGGTGTCTTCAGCAGATGGCACAAGAGCGCATTATCCCATAGTCATGTGTTGTAACTCGTTTCCCTCCTTCTGGGAACAGCAGTTATATGCATAACTAAACGTCTTGAAGGAATCATGTGAACCAATGATTTAAAGCCCATTCATAAAGAGAGCTGTTTACTTCATTACTGAATGAATCAGCCGTTTGAACGAATCGAATGAAAGACTTTTACCACCACCTGCTGGCAGATTTAGTTTATTATTTACAGTGTAATTTAATTATTAATAATAATAATACAAATAATGACATTAAAGGGATAGTTCACCAAAAAAATTAATTTCTGTATTTACTTACTCACCCTCATGTCATTTCAAACCTTTCATTTGTGGAACATAAAATAATATTATTTTTTTTGTATTTTGAAGACTGTTGGTAACTAAGCTGTTTTGGTTACCAATGACTTTCATTGTATGAACAAACAATACTGAGATGTTTCTCAAATTATCTTCTTTTGTGTTTCATAGTTTGTTAGGCCGCTGTAGCCTAAATGTAAAAATTTTGTTGAATCAAATAAATATTTATAGAGCTACAATTTGTAATGTCTACTTGATACTTTATAATTTAACACAAAAATAGCTTAAAAAATATTTTGTGGGTATTTTCACAATCAAATGAATTTAGCAATTAATTACGATTAATTATATTAATTCATTGAAACATCATGTTATATATATATATATAATGTATAATTACATATATATATAAATGTAAATAGTATAAAAATAATTATATAAAAATAGAATATATAAATAATATTTATTTTATAAATATATCACAATTTTAAACAAATAACAAACAAATAATTGTTTTGGTATGTTTATCAATAAATCAAAATCAATTGTTCAATCAAATCGTATTTATGTAGCAAATCAATACAGCTTAAAGTTATTCACAAGCAAGAAACAAACTGTTCACACTAAATTTGAATAATAATTCAAAACAGACAACAAGTATATTTAAAAAGTTTAAATTAACATTCTATTCATTTAAATAAAATAAGCCAGTTTTGTGTATTTTTGAACTTTTTTTCATATTGCATCTAAAATAAAGTCAAATAATCAGACACTACAATTAGAGTAAAATTTTTTTTATCAATAGCCATCTTCTTTTCAAATCATTAGTTAATAAATCCTCAGTAAACACCATAGGTGATCACATGATCACAGAAATGTACCTTTAATATTACTGAGCTGAGAGCGTTAAAAAACATCACCATAAATTTTTTCATTCAGATGTAATCAAAAGTGGTGTTGTTATAAACATGGACTGGACAAAAATTCTAAATTTTTTTTTCACATTCGAATATATATATATATTTCATGAAGAACATTTAACGATAGCAAATAGTTATGCCAGATTAGTCCAGTGTGTCCAAATGAGTGACTTGTTTTCTCTGTAATCAGTCTATTCAATTGCACCAAGTTGATGGATTCAGGCCTGAGAGGCGGGATGTATCATCATGACAGGGTAAACAGCCAATCACTGTGCAATGAGTTCCTCTCATTTGACTCGGTGTCACTCTGGTTGTTGTATGGTTAATTACGTTGTCTTTAGATTTTATGGACAACAAAATCATTACACTGAAGAAAAAACACTGAAGTACCTTTATTTATAATAAAACAGTGCATAAATCTGTCTGTTCAGTCGCACTGAGTGGCTAAGTTTCATTACAGCGGCACAGAATGGCAGCTGACTGAACAGGAAAAAGCACTAACCATACTTAAAAAGCCGACAAAGGCATTTGAATGAGAAAACAAGCCTGTTGTGCAGCAATGAGAAAGTTTACATCTACAGCTCTTACAGATGTGACACGCTGTGAGCATTTAAGTCCTTCAATTAAACACACTTAGCAGCTCAAATGAGATGTTGACTCTGTTCTCATATCACAACAGAGCCACCAGGCAGGCGAGGCGGTGAGCGGTACGACCCTGACAAACAGCAAACAAAGTATTCAAAGCGCTAATTGTTTTCCTCTCATATGTAAGCTGTCTTCAATTAAAGGAAAATGTGGCGAGTGGAGTAGACCTTAAAAAGAAAAGGAACTCAAGCGGTGCTCGAGGGTTTCCTAGCAACAGGAGAACGGTGAGGTAAAGGCCAGTTGTTGCGTTCCTTTTGATTCGGCACTGGAGGAAAGAAACTGACGAATCAGGAGAGTTTCACATTTGGAACATTTCAACAATCCCAGCTGAAGTGCTTTGGAATATTCAATCCATGTCCAAAAACTGGGAAAACTACGTGAAAGGCTGGAGAGTTCGCAAACAAAGGACCTCAAAAGTACAACTCATGCACAAACGTATGCATATCCAATACAATGAAAACAGCATTAGTAATTATGCCCCAGCCTCCCCATCCCTAATTTTTTAATCTTCAAAGCTGCCCAGCGGTATTGTTTTGCCTGGGTATGGTTGTTCCCGACGCTATTCACCCCATTCAGCTCCCTGAGGCCGAGCAGAAGCATCTGCAGACAACGGCTCTAAGCTCCCTCTTTCTCAGGGTGTCCAGCTGCACAATGGATTTCTTCAGCTAGAGCACAAAAGAGGCTTGCGCGTGAAAAAAAAAGGTTCAAATTCAATGGCATTCCTCTTCACAATCAGCACAGCATATGCACTAACTAACTCACACTCACTCGCTCAGGGATGGGTGAAGTTTTATTGTAAGTGAGACCCCTAGTCAGAAACAAAAGCCATGAAAGTGACATATGTTGTGGATGAGGGATGTTGCTAAACTAATACAACTGCATTGTATGTAGCACAATTAAAAAAAATATATCTCCATATATAGACACACTAGATAGACAAAAGTATTGAGACACTTAACCATTACACCAATAGGGACTTTAATGACATTCATTGCATTCTAAACACATAGACATTATTATGGAGTTGGTCCCCTCTTTGCAGCTATAACAGCTTCCACTCTTTTGGGAAGATTTTCCACAAGATTTTGGTGTGTTTTTGTGGGAATTTCTGCCCATTCATTCGTTTTTGAAGAGCATTTGTGAGATCAGGCACTGATGTTGGACGAGAAAGCCTGGCTCGCAATCTCCATTTCAGTTCATCCCAAACACACCAAACTCATCCAAACATGTCTTTATGGACCTTGCTTTGTGCACTGGGGCACAGTCATGCTGTAATAAGAAATGGTCTTCCCCAAACTGTTACCACAAAGTTGGAAGCATAGTTTTGGCTAAAATGTCTAGGAATTCTGAAGCGTTAAGTTTTACCTTCACTGGAAGTAAGGGGCCAAGCCCAACCCCTGAAAAACTGTCCCATGCCATTATATCCCTCTTCCACCCAACTTTACAGTTGGCACAATGCATTCAGGCAGGTGAGGTTCTCCTTGACTCTGCCAAACCCAGACTTGCCCATCAGAATCGTGAATCGTCATTTCACAGGATAAGTTTCCACTGCTCCAGTGTCCAGTAGCGGCAGGTTTATTTTGTGCTATAATTAGTAAAGAGAAAGAGATGTTCGGTTAACGTCCCACTTGAACTGAGGCACTACAGGAGGGGTGTCCGAAGTCCGGCCCAAACTAATTTCAAACGAATTTCAAATGGCCCGCAGCTTGTCTATTGAAATGTATTATATGAGGCCCGCCAAGCACAATTTACAAATCATGCAGATTCACGATGCCAGCACATAGTGACAGCACTAAATGTTAGGCCAAATGTATCAGTAAAACGCAAGTTAAAACAATTTGATAACTCATATGCACTGCCATTTCTTTAGAGCACAAGAATTTTAAACACACCAAAAGTGGAAGAGCGCTGTTCAATTGACAAATCACCAACATTTACAATAGATTTACTGTAGCAACACTAAATGTACCACTAAAGGTGGTATTGTGGCAGAAATGTAGGATATTCATATTTAATTTTATTACACACTAGTCAACATTTGAAGTGGATCAAAACCTTTCACCAAAATTGTCCTAAAACCCAAAACCAAAATGCGTTCTTGCCTTAGGACAACTTTGATTAACTTTTTTGAACCACTTCAAATGTTGACTACTGTATTATTAATGTAGAGATGTTGGCTAATTGAATGTATTAAGGGGTAATGAAATATAGGTCAAATTACAAATATTTTAGTTATAAGCACTTTTGTGCATAAAAATAAATGTGGTTAAACTTAAGGCATTGTAGATATTATAATTATTACATTTTTACCTTTTAAAAATGAGGTTAACATTCTCCAAATATATATATTTTTTCTATGTCAAGTGTACTTAAATATAATTGTAAGTATATTTCTGATAAGTACATAAAAAGTAGACTAAAACAATACTTTCCTATTTTTTTGTTTAAAATAAGTATACTAATAGCACACTTGAGTAAACTTCTTTTTCTTAAGGGAGGACTAAATGTATCATTTTCGTTTTTAGTCCAGACCAAAGGAACCAAGAAAAATGAACTGAAAACCAAGAAAAATGAAGTGTAAACACAACCTAATAATAACAGGCATTTGTTTGGAAATCGGACTAACGGGGCCCTAAGCAAAAATTGCGTAGCATGCTGAGCGCTGTAGTTTGTATCGCGCATGTGAATAAGTAAAGCAGAAAGCTCTGTCAAAGAGTTTTTAGTACCCAAAGGAACATCTAAAAAAACGTTCAGTTCTGGTATTTAAAAAATATGAAATTAACATAAATCTGCTTATCTGCTGTCTAGATATTACTCAAATTCCCTTTAATGTATTTTTTTCTTAATTATTATCATATACAAAGTGAAAATTGTAAGTATAATCTATTGAAAAGTAGCACACATCTCTTCAACAAACTTTAGGAATCATTCATGTCCATAACAGAGTAAAGGCTCGTCCACATCAAGAACAATCTAGAGGAACGGGTGATAACGTTCTGTATCATGCATGCACTGCAGTTGTCTGTCACTTTAAATGCTTGAGCTCATTCAAATCGGTGGATTCTGATTGGCTCTCAATGATTTTATCATTAGTCAACTGGAAAAAAAGTTCTGAACGTGATTTCAACAATATTGGTCATCTGTGGTGTATCGATAAAGGTGTGGAATTCTCAACTATTTAAAATGTGGTGTATGCTGGATCATGTACAGTGTTGTTTCAATGTTGAGAGTGAGACAACAACTGACATTATTTCAACCGCATTTCAACGCTGAAGGTCGGTCATGTACCGGCTGGGTACTCTCATATAATAAGAATGATTATTAAAACTTTATATTTATTGTTATAGCTTGTCCTTGGTGTGAACAGCCAAAGTATGATACTTACAGTTACTTTTGTAAGTTATTATAATATACCCATAAATCATTAGTATGCACTGAGTGCTGCACATGTTAAATAGACAAGAAGTAGCTTCCCTCACTTTTCTCCTCTTGTACCCAAGGCCTTCACCAAGAGGGTGCATTAGCTCCCCTAACACATCCTCTGTCTGGGCCCAGGGAGCTCTATTGTCACCCCATACAACAGCCCCTTTGGCACCCCGGCTGCTTAACACCCCAAGGCTCCTCAGTCTCAATGACTGGGCTTCCAGTAGGCAAAAAAGGGCCTGGGCGTACGTCACCTAGCGAACCGCCTAATCTTCTTGCCCTGTGAATTTACACCAGCCATTCTGTGGCACGAATCAAAAGCCACCTCGCTAATTAGAGCCCTCCATCCTTTTACTGTTATTCCACCATAGAGAAGTGATCTCTGTCTCTGTATGCATAAGTAAAATCAATAAAATGCATGCGGTCTCAAGGATGCTTTGGAAAGCTGTTCTTTAGTTTAAGTCGCAGAGCGTATTTACAAGCAGAAAAGCACTTGAGAGCATGTGTGAAAACGAATGCAGGGAATTTACGCATTTCATTTAAAGCTGTGTTGTGTGGCCTCTGGCATTGAGAACTTGCATTTGAAGTGATTCGAAACGGTTGGCCTGTAATCGAAGTCAGACTGAAGCAAGTAACTTATTAGCATTTGACACTGGAGGTTTTTTTTCTTCTGCGAGTGTCAATATGCCACGAGAATCACCATTTCTCCATGTCAACATATTGTATATTTAATTCAGTCAGAACAATTGTTGTGAATCCTAGATTTACAGTATTTTGACCCAGAGAGGCCAAGTTTTATTCCAATTAAACTATTTTAAAATGACTACAAAGAACCCAAAAAACTCTCTCAAACTCTTTATTTCATTAAACTTGACTCTAGCCCAGAAGATAGCTTTTCTAAATATAAACTGCATCAAAAAATACAAAAAAGTTCTTAGTATTATTATCTTGTTTTCCAGTACAAATATCTAAATATTCTTAAATCAAGATACATTTACTTGAGAAGCAAAATAACACAGAATTTGAAGTCTTGTTTTCTGAAAATGTATCAGAATTAAGTGACTTAAAACAAGAACAATATCTGCCAATATAGGGTATGACTAATTATCTTCTTTTACCTTTCAATTAAAAATAAATATTAACACTTAATTTTAACACATTTTTGAAGTGTTGCTAAAAGTTTGAATAAATAAGATTTTTAATGTTGTTGAGAAAAGTCTTAGGCTTACCAAGCATTTATTGAATCAAAAATACTATAAATAAACAGCTGTTTTCTATTTTAATATATTTTAAAATAGAATGTATTCCTGTTATCAAAGCCACATTTTCAGGATAATTACTGCAGTCTCAGTGTCACATGATCCTTCAGAAATCATTCTAATATGCTGATTTGCTGCTTAGGAAACATTTCTTATTATTATCAAAGTTAGAAACAGTTTTTGCTTATTTAGGCATCTTAAAAGTGCATTTAAATCAAGCTATTTTAATAATAAAATATGAGTAATTTTCTTCCTCCCACACATATTCAGCCAAACATTAAAGCTTGTATCAGTAAGAATGCATAAAAGTTATGAAATTTAAATATCAAAGAGTTTCAAACATTTTTTTAATCCTACACAAGCTTTACAGTATTTGTATTTTCTTGCCAATTTAAACAGTGCCCTCTAGAGGAATAATTCCTGTATTACAAAATACAGCTCAGAGAAGACGTTATCTCAATAAATAAATAAATACAAATATTTTTCTTAAAAAAATAACTACACATAATATACTAGACATTTATGACCATATAATTTGATTGTGCAGGTTTAAATAAAGAGGAGCACACACTTATTTTTATAATAATACAAATAATAAAAATGTCTATAAACAAAAAGAAGTCCAAAAGTTGTTTCATTTTGTTGAATGTTAATGTATAACGTCAATCACTAAACTCCGGTTTGGATCCATGGCAACCAAACTGTGGCCTCATTCACCGATGCACCACACAGGGTCTGTATTCTCTCTGCTTACTGCTTTCCTTTCTCTTTTCAGCACAGCTCTGCTAGCTCTGAGCTCCATTCACGCCCAGTCAGCGCCACCAGTGTGCTCTTTTCTCCACTCATATAATTGGTGAGCTCAGGCAGAAATATTCAAGCTTAGCACACCGTAGCCATCCAGAACAGAGAGTATGTGATGCTGTATGGCCACAGGCCAAAGACCAATACATTCAAAGACACTTTCCACAGAAATTCACCTATTACTGACCAGATATCAAAAACAGAAACTATGACAATGATCAACCAACCAATTTATATCAAACTGAATAGAATAAATAATTTATAAATAAAAAATATATATTTTAAATCAATTAAATTAAAAAAAAAAATATATATATATATATATTATGTTTTGATTAAACTGAATAGATTTAACATCAAACTAGAGAAAATAATAGGCCAATTAAATATTAGTATTATTATTTTCTCCTTTAATAAAATCTAACCAATTCAACATAAAACTGGAGAAAATAGATAAGATAGACACAGAGAGACAGACAGATAGATAGATTATTCATTAAACATTTATTTATGTATGCGTTATTTTCTCTGATTCAAAGTAAACAATTCATGGAGAAAATACAATAAATAAATAAGTAAATAAATAAATCTTATTATTATATTTATTTTTCAAATTAACCAATTTTCTTATTTTTTTATTAAAATAACCAATTCAACATCAACCTGGATAAAAATAAGTAAATATATAAATATTATTTACATGTATTATATTATTTTCTGTTTTGAATACAATTAACCAAATTAACATCAAATAATTAATTTAAATAAATAAATATTATATTTATAATTGTTTTTATTCAACCCATTCAATATTCAACATCAAGCTGCAGAAAAAAGTAAATAAACCAATACATATTTGTATTATGTATTACATTTATTGTTTTCTCTTGAAATTAAAGTTGAACATTAAAACTAGATAAAATATGTATTTTTTCTTTTTAATTCAATTAACCAGTTCAATGTCAACATGCTGAAAATGATCTAATATATATTATACCTCAAAAGACAAACATCAAGATGGCCCTGACTGGGATTTCGCATTTCACATGCTGACTAATTTGGCACTGCCTCTTGGCCACCTTTCACAGTGGGGTGTTATATACTACCCCACTGTGGACACCTTGTGTCCTTAAAAATGTAATTATCTTTAATTTGCTAGCACCACATTGATACATGTTTGTGAAATGGATTTGAGAGACATATCATTAGGTCCCTCAACTTCACACCATTTAAATAAATAAATAAACAAGCATTAAAAAAATACAGGCCCGGCTCCACAAGGGTCCAGGGACAACTGGTCCTAATATTAAAGGGATAGTTCACCCAAAAAAAGAGAATTCTGTCATTTATTACTCATTCATTCTGTCATTCATGATACTCTCCAAAATGGCACGTAGTGAAAGTTGTTATTTTTGTTTTCTTTGTGCACAAAAAGTTTTCTCGTAGCTTCATAGACTACATTTATTGGCCTTGACCGTCTATGGAGGGTTAGAGAGTTCTTGTATTTCATCAAAAATACCTTAATTTGTGTTCCGAAGATGAATGAAGGTCTTATGAGTTTGGAACGACATGAGGGTGAGTAATTAATGACAGAATTTTCATTTTTGGGTTAACAATCCCTTTAAACCTGGACCTGGCCTCATAAAAACAGGTCTTTAAATCCTTCTAAAACTGCAAGACAAAAGAATATATTTGAGGATCATTTCAATGTTTTCAAAACCTAATCCAGTTCAACTTGCTTTTCTCCACAAGGAAAGTATGGCATGTTCTTCGCTGGTTCTCCGAAAACATTCATTATAAAAGTATGTCTCACATCTCTGAAAGCACTTTCATCATCAGTGGCTCTGCGCGCTGCCGCCACGTCATCCATCTTAATGAGATTCGGAGACCGACGAAGTTCAATACATTAGTGAGGAGAAGCATTGCGTAAACATTATCCAGAAACCTCAGTCAGGAGACTAAACGTGAACCTTTGGCGTGCTGGCTAAGGCTCTGTTGTAGGCATCCACAAGATTTCACACGTTTGTGAGGAATTGCCAGTCCAGCTCTCTTGGAGATGGAGCTCCAGCATTGTCTGAACATCACTTCCACAGGAAGATCTCCAGAAGCAGCATGCCACCTATAGACGCTTTTGATACACATGATGGCCACCTCCCTCATGGGATCTGTACATCTTCATTTCCCGGTGGGATGGTCAGCAAGCCGCGCAAGGCACGTAAGAAACTGCAAGTGATTGTTTGTGTACTCTTCGTGGAGCTTTTTGAGAGGTTCACCTTCTTTGGGATTGTTTGCAATATGATCCTTTTCTGCACCATCAAGCTGGGATACAGCAGTTACCAAGCAGCCATGGTGAATACATGCTTTGTAGGAGCCAGCGTACTTACACCGGTTCTTGTGGGATGGTTTGCTGAGACGTGTTTGGGAAGGACAACAGTTCTCTGTTTTTGTGCCCTACTTCATTTCTTCGGTTAGTGGTCGCCACAGTAATGGATCCTTTGTAGACTTGATATATCTATGTATGAATAACATTTATACTTGCCGTCTAACTTACCTCGTACTCAAAGTCACTTGTTTTGTTCTGGATTTAGCCTAATGAAACAGACTGTCACTCATTTGAGAGCTGAGTATTATGTATCTGTATGTACAACGTTTTCATTTGAAGAGATCTTCTGTTATATAACTATGTTACGTATATATGACAGTGGTTCTCAACCAGCGGCCCAGGGTCCACTAAAGGACAAATGTCCAAGTGTTACTTTAATATTAGTATTGTAGTATTTTTTTATGTTTTTGAGACTGCATTTATTTAATCAAAAATACAGTAAATCAGAAATGTGAAATATTATTATTACTTGACAGACAGACAGACAGACAGACAGACAGACAGACAGACAGACAGACAGACAGACAGACAGACAGACAGACAGATAGATAGATAGATAGATAGATAGATAGATAGATAGATAGATAGATAGATAGATAGATAGATAGATAGATAGATAGATAGATAGATAGATAGATAGATAGATAGATAGATAGATAGATAGATAGATTAACATGTGATTCATTCGTGTGATGGTAAAGCTGAATTTTTTAGCAGCCACTTCAGTCTTTAGTGTCATATTATAGCCTTCAGAAATCATTTTAATATGCTGATTTGGTGCTTAAAACATTTATAATTTTTTTATGTTGAAAACAGTTTTGCTGCTTAGTATTTTTAGGGAAACCATGATACATTTTTCAGGAGCCTTTGATGAATAGAAAGTTCAAAAGAACAGCATTTATTTGAAACAGAAATATTTTGCAATATTATAAATGTCTTTACTGTCTCTTGATCAGTTAAATGTATCCTTTCTGAAAAAAAGTATTAATTTCTTTAAAAAAAAAAAAATCTTACCGACGCCAAACATTTGAACATTGTGTATTTTAAAATATCTTAATTTATTAAAATTTGTTTAAAAGTGTAACATGTAGACAAAAATTATAATTCCTTTTCATTTTGTATTAAATAACAAAAATTAGCTCATTTTTAAATGTATTTAAAAATGCATTCTAAATATTGGTTTTATTAAAGATGAAAGATTTTATTTTTTTAAAGATTTTTAGGAATTGTAGATTATACAATTCCTGAAAGTTTTGTAATCACAGAATTAGTCATATAGCTAATTATTAACAGAAACTCATATATATTCAAATAAGTTTAAATAAAAACAAGCAGATTTGTCATTACTGGAGGAGATACTGTATCTTAGCATACATGGAATAATGTGTTGGACTTTGGATCTAAGAACCACTGATATATGATAAACCTGTTGAATGACAAACTTTCATTTTAATGCTGGTCCAGACTGGTTTAGGCTAGTTTGGTCCTGGACTAGTAACAATGTGCTGGTCTTTTCAGCAGGGGATATAAAGTTGCCATCAAGTATTCATAAAAACGGTTTCCTGTTTTTGGTCCATTTTTATAGGAACCGCCTTGCTTCCTGTGGTCGCATTCCCTTTTGAGGATTTCTATATAAACACACATAATATCGTGTATCGACTTGAGCCTCATGAGCAACACATACTGTTCTACACGGGGCTTGTTGCCGTGGCTCTTGGCATTGGCGGAATCCGTGCCATCCTCTGCCCAATGGCAGCCTATCACCTTCAAAGCTGTGATCAACGCCAGCTCCTGTCCTTCTTTAACTGGTAAGATGCGCCATTATTATATAATCAGAACAAAGCTTTTTCTCTATATGCCAATACAGCATTTTGTTGCACTGGTAGAAAATGCATTTGTCTTGTTTTTACTGACACCTAGTTGTGTGGATGTAAAAAGCAAAAGATTACAGTTTACATTGTAGAAATGTGCTATTCGCCATGATTTATTAATTTTGAGAGGAAAAGAGTCTAAAAACAGGTTTACTGAGATAAAGTGCCAGCATTTAGCCAGAGCCGGCGCCAGTGTAGCACCGATGAGGGGGCGGCTGAAGTTACGAAAAGGGGCGATGATGTAGCACAGAGCATCCCAACTAAAAAATATTATGTGGCCCATTCACGTATTTGTCGGATTGATCGTAGATAAACCTGCTTGCTACTACTACGATAGAGTTTTGGTTGTTAAAAATGCAAGACACTGGTCAATGGAATTAAAAAAGGGCAAGGTCTAGAGACGTGTTTTTAAAAGCTGAACTTCTTTGAACTTGAGCGCCGTGTTTTAGAATGATTACATTGAAATGCAATGGAAAAGTACCTCAGTGGAATTAAAAAAAAAATGTGTTCTGAGTGAAATAAAAGGTACTTAGCAAAAATAGATGACAGAGTATTGAATATTAATACATCAAATAAAATAACATTTAGGCCAACACATTCGAAGATATGTTACCGCCACCACCAGAAATACTTAAATGTGTCATGCTTTAAGCTACTATATAATGCTCATTGCGACCGATTCGCTGACATAACATAATCATAGTGACCCATTTAACAGATGCATCATGGTAAGTTAGAAAAACTTGAACAGCAGCAAACAATAACAATAGTGATATAATCAACAAACTAACTATCATCTAGCCATCTATTAAACATAAAATAAATTATTTCATCATACCTTTAGCTTACTCAGTAGAGCTGCATTCTTAGTTGCGCGGGAAGTTTGTGTGTCAAATGTTAAATGTTGTAATTAAAATTTGAGTTTGTGAAATGGAAAACTGTTGCTAACATTGTTCTCCTAAATTGTTGCTATAGTAGCATAATATTAATGTTGGAAAGCCTGTACATTTGACAAATGTTTTTTTTTATATATATATATATATAAACTATTATATTTCATAATTAAAATCTATTTTCATATTTTGAGTGAGGGGTGGGATAGACTGAGTCCTGACACTGAGTGAGGGGGCCCTGCATTTAGCTGATCATGTGATCTTAAAATGGCGGCCTGCTTGAGGGGACCCGCTCCATGTAAAATAAAATAGCTTTTATCTTACATTTTTCTACTGTTATAACCGAAGCACTATTTTTTTTAAAGTTATTTGTATTTCTTGAGAAATGAAAAGGTTTTAAATAAAAAATAAATTACTGAGTTCACTTTTAAAACACATTGTACAATAGGTGAAAATACTGCAGCTGTTTACAATCCACAGGTTTTACTGGCTGGTCAACCTGAACTCAACAGTTGTTTTTTTGGGGATTGCCTACATTCAGCAGTCAATTGCCAAAAACCTGTGTTTTCTCATCCCTTTCACCTCTGTTCTCCTTGCTCTCCTCGCCATTCACATGGTGCGCAACAAGCTCACTTTCCGTCCAAAAAAAGGTAACAATACCATTCATAATACATATACATAGAAATACATATATCTCGTCCGATAATTTCACAGAGAAATTCTCTTCAAAAACTACCAGTTGTTCAATTGTTCTGATTTCTTTTCCTTAACAACTTTAACTTTTCATCTGTGGACTAACAGGCAGTTCCTTGCTAACTACGCTGGGAGTGTTCCTCAATTCTTTCAAAATGTGCTGCCTCCATTATCGCCATTTAAGCGGAGATGTTGCCAACTGGTTAGACCGTGCCAAGGAAAACAACGGGGGTTGTTACAGTGAGACCAGTGTGGAAAACGTCAAGATCCTAATCAAACTTTTCCCTCTCTTTGGACTTCAGCTTTTATATCGAGCTTGCATTACCCAGGTGAGTATGCTTAGCTAAATCTTTACTTTTGTTCAGCAATTAGCTTCTGTAATATCTTTATTTCAATTTTTGAACAGATCCCATCAGGCTATTATCTGCAAACGATGCATTCCAACTTAAAGCTCAACGGCTTTCTCCTGCCTGTAGCAGTGATGAAGGTCATCAGTATACTGCCGGTGTTGATCTTAGCACCACTGCTGGAGCTTCTCAACACCTGCTACCAGTCTCTAAAGAAAATACTGCCCTCACCAGCCACATTTATAAGTGAGCATCCTAACTACAATTACTGAACTTAACTTGTGCAACTCATGCTGCCGTCACGTGCAATTGGAAACGTTCCACTTAAGCTGGTTGAAAGTCTCTTAACACCCTGATAGAAAGCATTAACTGGTCCAAATGTATTTATATGTATTTATCATCTGTGGAAAGCGTAGACTATAAAATGTTTGTCCAATCATATCTCTCGGTCTGAGAGGCTACGATAGGCCAGAGATTGTCTTACCGTTGAGAGACGAGAGGGTCTGTATGACTTACTATTGGAGAAAGCGTAACGGTCAACTTGGATCGCATACGCTTTGATAACCAATCACATTATAGACATGATACATTATAGATTATAGAGTTGTGCGACACTCAGTCGCCATTTACAGAGACCATTGGAATGAATCAGAAGTGCCGTAAGCCAAATCCCACCTGTTGCAAAAAGTCTGTTGCTTCTCTTATAAAACGAAATATTTTTCGAAGTAAACTCAAAAAAAATAGTTGAATCCAAAACTATTGTTTAGTGTAAAACATGTTGAAAATTAGCAGATAGGCTGTTGATTCATTAAATGATAAGCTGTTTCCTTAAAAAAGCTTTTTATTCTGCTTCTCCTCCATTGACATCCATTAAAAAAATGGCATCTGGTCTTCTTCCTTGCACTGTAGCGTTAGCATTAGCCGTTACGTTTTTTTGTCTAAAGGTTCCAGGCTTGCCTTCCAGTGGCTTTGGATAGGCTGCCCTACCTACCTGTCAGCATATATATTTGCATACCTTCCTGCACCCTGTTTGCGCAGACATATTACGTCATCAGCGCGTTTCATTAGGCTACTGCAGACAGAACAAGAATGGAAGGCGTTATTATTGTAATATAATGTGCTTTGTACTGTAATGTTTTCTCACTGGTGAATGAGACATGAGATAATCTGACAGCGTTGCATTCCACCAATGCCGTCTCTCATCATGTCTCTGGTTAGCCTCTGGTCTTGCCTGTGCGCGGTCATGTGTCTTGGAGGAGGCGTGGCTTTGGAGAGTGATATGCAGGGAGGGTGAGGTCTTATGCTTTCAAAGCTGGTTTGCTATTGTTAGGCTCTCTGAAATAACCTACTGTACCTTTACAGTATGTACCTTTCATTTCTGTGCATGTTGTTTGGTTGATTCAGCAGTGGCCTTGGAACTTTTACTGGCACCGAAAGGCATGCTACTTTTGAAATGCTATAATAACTTTATAATAATTTTAATTTTACATATAAATAAAACCTAGTGCATCTTTACTATTAGGCTATATAAACTACATTTCCCTGCAGCTATAGGGCATGCCTGTGCAGCTCTCTCAGCACTACTGGCAGGGATCTCCGAAATCCACAGGAAGGATTATCCGCAAGTGGAGCAGACATTATCAGGAAAGGTCTTGCATGTGTCCTCTATGACCTGTTTCCAGCTTACGCCCCAGTACATTTTACTGGGAGTGGCGGAGGCTTTTGTGACACCAGCGTGTACGTATTCCCAATTCACTTTCTAACATATGATTTCCATGATGCTAAAGTGCTCATTAGACAACATCAATTCAGTTGTTTTGTTTTTGCTTAGATCTGCATCTCTCCTGTTCCTCTGATCAGGCTCTCTCATATCCTTCTGTCTGACGCCCAGCAACCTTAGAGGCGTCTCCTTGCACTTCCTAACTCTCTCATATGGAGGTGGCTGTTTTCTAGGGGCTTTCCTCATTCACATTCTTTATTTTGTGTCGGGAGGTAAAAGTATTTCACTCTTGAAAGTGTTGAACTTGTTATTGGGGTGCAATAGAACATGAATTCGATATTGTGTTTTCTGATTACAGGAAACTTCTATCCTAATAACCTCAGCAGTGGCAACATGGAGAGGTTTTTCTTCACTCTGGCCACATTAATGGCTATAAACACACTGGTGTTTTGGAGAATATCGCAAAGGTACGGTTCAAGCCTTGAATATGACAAGTTCACAGGTGTGTTTACAGATGAATCTTCATAATGTTTTTGGGCAGGTACGCAGATTTGAGCATGGAGCTGAGTAGCGGGGTAGGACACAGTCACCTGTACGAGAAACTCCTGCAGTACAAGACCTGTCTGCGTTTTTATGATACATTGGATCGTTCGGACACCCTGACATCCATGGAAACTGTCTTGTGAATTCATCATACATATAAACCCTGTAATACTGGCGTTACACAAGAGACTTTGAAAAGACTGATTTTCATTGTATGGAACTAGAGCAATAGCTGTAAATAATGCAATTTAAATGTATTAAAAAATAAATCTATTTTCTGATATATAGTTTGAGCGACGAATGGAGCTCAAGCGTAGTTCAGGCAGAACTGCATGACTGCAGCATCAGCTGAAGCTCAGCTGATCGTTACTCCTCCCACTACAATTAATAAGATATAAATGAATCCGTACTCGCACTTGCCATAATCTGTCGCACAGACATGCGTTTACCCTCCTCCATCCCCAACTCCTCCTTATGCAAATACATGATCACTAACTGCTCGCCCACGGAGATATATCATCTGTCCAGCTCATTGCAAAATTGTCCAAATTGATTCACAGTACTGTTTAGGTTGACGTTGGACATGACAACAGACAGATGTTGCATTTTGGTTGAGAATGAAAATCACATTGACTTTAGTATTTGACACCAATTTGATGTTGAATTTTAGTTACACAACCTAAAAACAACAAGTATCAACATCAGCAGATGTTGTTATTGGACATCAAATTAACATTGACATTAGAGGTTGAATTGACATTGAATTTTGTTAGCCCGACGTCGCAACCTAAATTTATCCAAATAACGTCTTATGGCGTTGTGTACCTACTGGAGAAAATGGTGTAAGATGTTGCTGATGTGATAAACGTTAGAACTACGTTGCTGGAACATTGTGAAAAAAAAACTAATTCATAATGTGAAAACCCCAACATCTGTCTGCAGTCTTAAGCATATCGGATAAAAGTATTATCACAACCTTTTACAACAAGAAAAAAGGGATGTGTTGTTTTCTGGGATGGTACTTTCTGGTTTGTTAACGAAGCTCTTTGTTACATGAAAGCTTATTTTGTGACTTTTTAATCTCACAATTCTGGCTTTTTCTCTCGCAATCCTAAATTTATATCTCACCACTCTGGTAAATTCAGTACAAAAACTGTAAGATAAAACTCTGAATACGAGATATACGAGATACAAACTTATGTATTCGTTATGTTTTACGAGATATAAACTCGCAATTTTGAGAGAAAAAAAAATCCGAATTAACTCGCAAATCTGAAAAGAAACGTCCAAATTGTGAGCCACAGGCCTTAAACGAGCAATTTAATTACGTGGCGCAAATAAGCTTCTATAATTTTACATATCTTAATTGCAAAATGGATAATATTACTTAATAATATTATACTGAATGTAGCGTTCAAACCCACATCATTTACCTTCCTTCCTCAAAAAAACGGGTTAATCTGAGCAGTGTGTGAGAGTGAAAACACACCCCCGTCGCAGCTGGATGAGATCCGCCTTCGTTGCTACGGACTCGCGTCTGTTCCTCTCAACATGGACCTGCCTGAACCCATTCGGCGACGGCTTGGAGATTTCTCCAGAAACGTGTTTGTGGACCAAAGCCGAACACAACCCTCTGCGGAGGAGCACGCTGACTTTCTGAACCTTAGTAAGTGTGTTAGAGTTGGCGAAATGGTGACTTTGTTTTGAAGTGCTAGCTGTTGGGCTAATTCATCTGGTTAGCCGAGGTTGTGTCACGTAACGTTAGTGTAGCTTCTGTTTGCAAACATCACATTTTGCTTACCTGATTTGCAGATACAGTAACATTTTGTATCACTGTTAAACGGTGTTGGGTACATTAATTTTCTGTGTCCCAGGCAGATTGAGCTGCCTAGACGGCAGCGAATGTTGTTGTTTTGAGTCGGATCTTTTAATGAATCACAAGTTCACATAACGTTAACTGAACGAATCATTCAGGAATCGATCGTTTTTTGTCAAAAACTCTAAGTGACTAATTCAACTAAAAAAAGTTAATGTAATATAACGTTACAATTAAAATATTCAGTTTATGTCGTTTTATGAATACTCATACAAAGCAAGTGTTTAAATAAGTAGCATTTAATTAAAATTCGCTGTAATTTTTTCAGCAAAAATATGTAAATAACAATGATGACATAAAAACGAAATGTTCGATAGAACCGATTCGCACAAATGAGTCGAACTATGCTCTTTATTCGCCAGATAAGGATGTAGTATCAAGTCTCCCTCTTCAGATGTCACTTTACTTTAACATGTGGTTCTTTCCTTTCTGGTGGGTCAGTGAGGTTGTGATGCTACAACTAAAGGTGATTCTCCTCTAATAATTTTTTTAAATAATTCATTCTGGAATCACTGACTGACTATTACTGTTTAATCATATTAATGTTCTGGGATATTACTGCTAATAATAAATAATTATGCCTTTTTCATCTAGTACCCAGCCCTTGCAGATTATTACAAGTTCATCCTGATCACAATTCTTATTTTAATGACCCTGATTGAGGCCATCAGACTCTATCTGGGCAATGTTGGAAATCTGCAAGAGAAGGTAGACCTTATCTACCTAAAGTATATAATATAATACATTGTAATATAATATGATTGTTCCCCCTAATCATCTCATCATTTTTTTACATAGGTTCCAGAATTGGCTGGATTTTGGCTTCTGACTCTTCTGCTGCAGTTTCCCCTGATTCTGTTCCAGCTCTTCAATGAGGCTATTCTCATTCAACCTCTGGAGAGAGGAGTTCATATAATACTGGCCTTATTTATTTTTGCAGAGGTATGAACCTATATATTTCTGTATCAATATGAGATTATAATTATTTAATATGTTTTAAAGGAATTTATTTTATTACTGAAATACTGAATATTGATTTTTCAGACTCTTTTTGGATTTGTTGCCTTGCGTGCAATGGTTCGACACACTGAAAGTCGCTTCCATTTGCGACAATTTGATGGGATTCAGGAATTAAGGACGTGGCGAGACCTGCACTGATGGACTATATAAAAAAAACACTACAAAGATTTATTTGAAGAATACAAAAACTTCATCCATTATCAGTGGCGGACACTATCACTCATTGAGTTTAAGTGTTACAGTGGATGTTTTGGTGCCTTAATTTTACATAAAAAAATCTTGCCTTGTATTATATTTTGTATTTAAAATAAACATAAAAATATAAATAAAAACATTTACAGACTTAGATGAAAACAGATTAAACACACTCCATTGTTATGAACCACTAAATAATATTATTTATTGATTTTGAATTTAACAAAATTACAAATTGAATTTAGATAAATCAAATAATAAAAAATCAGTTCCACACATCAAGTGATTAGAAGATACTTCCAAAAAAATAAAATAAAAGATCACACATGAGAATTTTTCAATAAGAAATGACATCTCTTCAATAGAAAAGTTCATATTAAAATAACTTGTGCACTACTTATTTCAGAATATAGCTTAAAAAAAATTCCCAGTGTTTGTATCTTGTTTTTTTTTTTTTTAAACGCTAGTTAAGGATTGCACAATTTAAATAGTGAATTGCATGCAACTGCATATTCAGGCACTTGGCTTCACAGAAAATGACCTGCTCATCATCTCTTCATCTACTTTCATAAGACTGCAGCATGTGAGATGAGGCCAAACACATGTGGACTCGTCCTCCATTGCATGGACTCTTGAGTCAACCGCAGATGGAACCTTGTCAAGGAAATCAGCAGCTGAGTTAAAGGGATAGTTCACCCAAAAATGAAAATTCTGTCATTAATTACTCACCCTCATGTTGTTCCAAGCCTGTAAGACCTTCGTTCATCTTCCGAACATAAATTAAGATATTTTTGATGAATTCCGAGAGCTTTCTGACCCTCCCAAAGACAGCAAGGATCCTAACAAGATAAAGGCTCAGAAACGCAGCAAGGGGATTGTTAAAATAATCCATGTGACATCAGAGGTTCAACTGTAATTTTACGAAGCTATGAGAATACTTTTTGTGCGCAAAGAAAACAAAAATGAAGACTATATTCAACAATTCCGTCTTCTCCACGTCACCCTATAGCGCCATTTTGGAAAGTATCACATACATAAACAATGTATGCAATACATGTATGCGGATACGTTGTTTACGTTCAGATCAAAGCGTAAACAATATAATACAGCGTAACCACATACAGGGCTGCTGACACAGAACAGCATACGTTGTTTACATATGTGATACTCTCTAAAATGCCGCTATAGGGTGACGTGGAGGAGACGGAATTGTTGAATAAAGTCGTTATTTTTGTTTTCTTTGAGCACAAAAAGTATTCTCGTAGCTTCGTAAAATTACAGTTGAACCTCTGATGCCACACGGATTATTTAAAAAATCTCCTTGCTACGTTTCTGGACCTTGATCGTGTTAGGATCCTTGCTGTCTATGGGAGGGTCAGAGAGCTCTCGGAATGCATCAAAAATCTTAATTTTATCTATTAATTCAATCTTAATCTAAATCTTAATTTGTGTTCCGAAGACGAAGGTCTTACAGGTTTGGAACAACATGAGGGGGAGTAACTAATGACAGAATGTTCCTTTTTTGGGTGAACTATCCCTTTAACTTGCTACGACTGAGGAAAATGTGTAGATGTTCTTTCTGCGAAATACTTCTCCTCACTGCTCAGGCTGTATGTAGAAGCAGCATTTCTCCTGAAAACCTTAGTTTTGCTTCCTTTGGGCAGCTTCCCAAACCTCAGACTTCCGATCGCAGCCTGATTCCCAAACAACTGACCGTGGCTAAGGAGGAGCACACAATGACAGCAGTAAGAACAGATAATGATATTCTGCACTGTATGTGACAAGTGTCAAGCAAACTGCCAGAAAAATAAACCTGTGTAGGTCAGGGAGGAAACAGGAAGCACTTGCCCTTCTGGACTTCTCTGTATCTGGCGATGCAAGGCCAGCCACAGCACCTGGTAACATGGGAAAATGAATCAGGTTGCAGGTATCATAATACACTGCCAAGAACATTTGGAGACTGTATTTAAGTCTGATATTGAATTTCAAATAGTGTAGTGCACATTTATAATGCACAATTTGATTTACTTTTCCCCCCAGCATATCAGCATACCAGTATTTAAAGAAAAAGCAAATGTTTACCTCGTCCATCTGTCTTATGACTGATCCTCAGGGTTCCCATGTTGTCTAGTGGCATTAAATGTTTGACGGGAATATGGGTCACTTGCATCTGACTTTCCTGCCTAAGTTTCTGTTGACTGTGGGAGAAAAGTCTTTACTTTTTATTTGTTTAATATTATCATAAGTGTGTGTGTGTATATAATATATATGTGTCTTGTTAAAGTATTCATACCCCTTAATTTTTTTTCCCAGTTTTATGTTGCTGCCTTATGTTAAAGTGCTTTAAATTACTTTACACTTACACTCCATTCAGCATAATGGTAAAGCAAAAAACAGGTTTTTAACATATGCAAATTTATAAAAAATTAAAACTTAAATAATTCCATTGCATAAGTATTCATACCCTTATCTAGGACAACTGCTATTTAGTTCAGGAGCATTCATATGGCTTATAGATGTTACTACACTTTGAGTGAAGTTAACCTGAGGCAAATTCAATTGAATGGGTATGATTTGGAAAGGCACACATCTTAATAAAAGGTTTAATAGCTGATAATGCATATCAGAGCAAAAAAACAAGCCCTGGGGTTAAAAGAACTGCCTGTAGAGCTCAGAAACAAAAGGACAAACATCACTACAACACTCCACCGTTCTGGGCTTTATGGCAGCGTGGCCAAACTCAATCCTCTCCTCAGTGAAGACCTTCCAACAGGACAATGACCCTAAACACAGCAAGAGTGGCTTACAGACAACTCTGTGAATGTCCTTGAGTGGCCCAGCCAGAGCCTGGACTTGAACCCAATCAAATATTTCTGGAGAAACCTGAAAATGTGCATCTGCCCCCATCCTAAAACTAATTTAAAGCGGTTTAACATAAGGCAGCAACATAACAAAACGTGAAAAAATTATGGGGTTTGAATACTTTCGCAAGGCACTGTATTAATATAATACTGTGTGTGTGTGTGTGTGTGTGTGTGTGTGTTGTGTGTGTGTGTGTGTGTGTGTGTGTGTGTGTGTGTGTGTGTGTGTGTGTGTGTGTGTGTGTGTGTGTGTGTGGCCTTGCTATTCAGTTTCCAATGTATTCTGCTATTATGCCATTTCTACTGTGAAATGTACTTTGTTGTCATGTGATGTAGCCAACTTACCTCCTCTGTGTAATGTTCGAAATTTGGGGTCTTTCTGTGAGACGCAGCAAAATGATAAATACGTCAACTATGTGGTCAGAATTTTATTGAAAATTTGCACATAAGAAGTCAGAAGACATGCCTTTCATTTTTGTCTGGAGTCTGTAATCGGGGTACAAGGGCATTGTGTACGGTTGGACTTGGTATAGTCAGAGATCGTACTCTGAAGGCTGGTACTGACGGACATCTTTTCCAACCTCCAATAACTTGGTGGGTCTGTCTTTGTAATTGCCCCTGGGGGGCTGATGAGGTAGCGTGCTGATATGTTTTATGCCCAGTATCAACTGAAAAATATGACACATTAGTTTTAATTGATTTCATTTACTTCCTTTGATAGAAAGGATTGAATAAACAAGTACGTGTTTTATTTGTATATATTTACGTATATCTACCTGGGACAGAGTGACGGTAAGATGAATAACCATTGTGCAGACTGGTGGCAGGCACAATCTGGAATAAACAGGGTTTGTTTTTGTTTGCAAAAAAAAGTATTCTGCCATATCTTTAAAATTATTTGATGGTCACTGCCTGACAATATAAATTTTCCAAAATATCAAGACAGATCAGATCACTAACCTTTTCTGGTCTGTTCCCCCATAGATCTGAAACATTTTCTACAACACCAATGTGAGTGGTGGGATGAGGGATCCAAGACCTCACAGTCTGATTCGCCCTTACCGGACATGGCATCTACATAGCATAGAAAATAAAACTTTTCACTATCCATTTTACGAAATTAAATATTATTTATTTGGCCTTTTATGTTTTATACACTTTTTGTGTTTTTGCTGGTCATTTTGGACCAAATTCACACAAAGCATTACCTTTTGTTTCTTAGTGTCCTTCACAAAGCACATGGTTTTCTCTTGGATTCTCACTTTGACCACGTCTTCATTTGAGGGTACAGGATCCTTCAGAAATATATATAGATATAATGTATACGCTTCTAAATTAAACCTTACCCTTACTTTTAATTGTATTTTAAATAGCATTTTACTTAAATTACACTTAATTTAAAAGTACATTTTTTGTTTTTGTTTAAATAAATGAATACTTGTGAACATTTTTTTTTTGTATTTTGCAGATTTAAGATCACGATCTATAAGGAATAACCTATTAAATTCCATATTTAGTAATACCTACCAAATGTTTGATGTTCCTTTGAATAGTTTGGGGTCCTGTGCTCTGTACTCGTTCTTGTCGGAGTCGGTTCCTTTCTTTGCGGCTCCTTAGGTGTTTTTTCTTGCCCTACATTTGTTATAGAAACCACAGAACATTAAGAAAATGAACAGAAATCTTCTTTAGGATGTCAAGTGTTTTGCTTCATACTGCACCTGGTTTGGGGCATTTAGAAGATGAACAGGAAGTCCATCTGATTCAGTACTGTTTGATCCACTTGTGCTGCACAGAACATCAACATTGTGAAATAATCTGACATGAAGTTATCAAATGTTCACAGGATGATTTTACAAACATATCCGAATGGAATGTTTTTATTTGACTGCATTCTTACCTAGACTCGATGTCGATGTCAGACAGATCCTCTAAGGAGTCCACTTCTCTTCCCAGCTTCCGTCTGACCTCTTGTCTCAATAACAGCCCTAACTCCTCCAGACAGTGTTTGGTCTGTTTAAAATGTATTTTAATCAATAATGCTCTTTTCAATCTGATTCAAATTGTATTACAAAAGAAGTAAAGTCCAAAGACAGGCCACCTTGGCTGGGTCGGGGTCACAAAAGTCAAGCAGAGTGTCACAAAAGTAATAGCCCATTGATTTCAGGTCCCGTGTGCTGAAGTGTGTTCCCTTCCTGTCGCCTACGAATAAAAAAACTCTTCTTATATAAAGAAAACATCTATTTTTGTCTTGGCAACTAACTGAAATGAATTGAATTACTAAAATTATAACCTAAAAAATAAAAAGAAACTAATAAAAATGACAAAATCGCACTACGAAATTACACAAAATAAAAAAATGTAAATGTATTAAAATACATACACCCTAATTCAAATATTTAAAAACGAATAGTGTATAAATAATACACTATATAATAGTATAATAATTCATTTTTACAAACTTTTTTGATAACCAAGCATGTAAGTACCCAGTGTGCAGCCTCCGAAGGTTGACTCCATTGTGTAGCTGTTCCTAATGCCTAGTCTCCACATGACGATGCGGCCGGTGCCCTCTTTGCTCTTGTGAATTTTGAACTTGCAACTCCTAAAAGAAAACTATGAGAAGACAAAAGCATGCATTCAAAATTTGAACACTCATATTTTGCTTGAGATTATGACAAGCGACAACCACTGCTAACCTTGTCAGTAGCATTCTTGCTCATCATGAGAGGGAAAACGCGTTCTTGAAGACACTGCGAGGCATATTTCCGTTCACTGCATCCATACATGAACACGTTGTTTTTCCTGCTATGACCATGAAAGTCACAGTAGACCACCACCTCTCGTTCAGCAAGCAACCTGTGGATCAAAATCAAAGGGTGTATAGGTGAAGTCACATGTACCGTTTTTTTTCTATTTTATTTTTCATGGGTTTTGTCTTTAATTTGATAGGACAGTGTAGAGAGGACAGGAAACAGAGAGAGAGAGAGAGAGAGAGAGAGAGAGAGAGAGAGAGGGGACAGGATAGGTCCGTGAGCCGGCACTTGAACTTGGGACGCCTGAAGCGAAACATGACTGTACGTCAATGCGCAGCCCACGAGGCTATCACACTGACTTTTTTAAGTTTTTGTGTGATTTGAAAGTGACTTCTGTGTGAGCTGTGCTTCATACTTTGCTACACTTCTGTCAATAGACAATGAACATTATTTTTGCCTGCAAATGTCACCAATGTAATCACACCTTATACAGACACCATTTTTTTTCAGTGTTTTACCTATAAAGGACACTATAGTTAATAAATGTAAGTGAAAGCAGCAATATATAGTGAACGTTGACATACAGGTGCATCTCAATAAATTAGAATGTCGTGGAAAAGTTCATTTATTACAGTAATTCAACTCAAATTGGGAAACTCGTGTATTAAATAAATGCAATGCACACAGACTGAAGTAGTTTAAGTCTTTGGTTCTTTTAATTGTGATAATTTTGGCTCACATTTAACAAAAACCCACCAATTCACTATCTCTACAAATTAGAATACCAATAATAATATTTTTTTAATGAATTGTTGGCCTTCTGGAAAATTTGTTAATTTACTGTATATGCACTCAATACTTGGTAGGGGCTTCTTTTGCTTTAATAACTGCCTCAATTCGGCGTGGCATGGAGGTGATCAGTTTGTGGCACTGCTGAGGTGGTATGGAAGCCCAGGTTTCTTTGACAGTGGCCTTCAGCTCATCTGCATTTTTTTGGTCTCTTGTTTCTCATTTTCCTCTTGACAATACCCCAAAGATTCTCTATGGGGTTCAGGTCTGGTGAGTTTGCTGGCCAGTCAAGCACACCAACACCATGGTCATTTAACCAACTTTGGTGCTTTTGGCAGTGTGGGCAGGTGCCAAATCCTGCTGGAAAATGAAATCAGCATCTTTAAAAAGCTGGTCAGCAGAAGGAAGCATGAAGTGCTCCAAAATTTCTTGGTAAACGGGTGCAGTGACGTTGGTTTTCAAAAAACACAATGGACCAACACCAGCAGATGACATTGCACCCCAAATCATCACAGACTGTGGAACTTAACACTGGACTTCAAGCAACTTGGGCTATGAGCTTCTCCACCCTTCCTCCAGACTCTAGGACCTTGGTTTCCAAATGAAATACAAAACTTGCTCTCATCTGAAAAGAGGACTTTGGACCACTGGGCAACAGTCCAGTTCTTCTTCTCCTTAGCCCAGGTAAGACGCCTCTGACAACAACTGTAGCCAAATTCCTTGACACGTCTGTGTGTGGTGGCTCTTGATGCCTTGACCCAGCCTCAGTCCATTCCTTGTGAAGTTCACCCAAATTCTTGAATCGATTTTGCTTGACAATCCTCATAAGGCTGCGGTTCTCTCGGTTGGTTGTGCATCTTTTTCTTCCACACTTTTTCCTTCCACTCAACTTTCTGTTAACATGCTTGGATACAGCACTCTGTGAACAGCCAGCTTCTTTGGCAATGAATGTTTGTGGCTTACCCTCCTTGTGAAGGGTGTCAATGATTGTCTTCTGGACAACTGTCAGATCAGCAGTCTTCCCCATGATTGTGTAGCCTAGAGAACCAAACTGAGAGACCATTTTGAAGGCTCAGGAAACCTTTGCAGGTGTTTTGAGTTGATTAGCTGATTGGCATGTCACCATATTCTAATTTGTTGAGATAGTGAATTGGTGGGTTTTTGTTAAATGTGAGCCAAAATCATCACAATTAAAAGAACCAAAGACTTAAACTAACTTCAGTCTGTGTGCATTGAATTTATTTAATACACAAGTTTCACAATTTGAGTTGAATTACTGAAATAAAATAACTTTTCCATTACATTCTAATTTATTGAGATGCACCTGTATTATACCCAAACATTCTTCATACAGTGGACTAGTAAAATTCTTCATTATAGTGGACCAGTCAAATTTGGGATCAAAAGATATTCAAACACTATGACCTGACCATGTTTTGCTTAAGTGTTTTTTTTTATTGCTAATGTGACCTTTTTCACCACAGACTGAACAAAATTAAGCATTGCTTGGTAATTGGTTGGCCTAAATTGGTATTATCTAATTGTGTACTTTAATATAACAGCTGAATCATTTTTGGTTGATTGTAATCATTACATACCTTTCTATCAAAGTTATCTGATATTTATCAAGAGGAATCTGTTCTGACACAGTTGTCTTATTTTATTACCATTTTCTAAACTATAGCGAATAAACTGTAATTTAAGAAATGTTGAAGGTGTCTGAATACATTTTGGTTTGACCGTACCTAACATGACAAAAAATGTCACAATGACACAATTATTACTCACCGTTTCACCATGCTGCGAGTGTGCCAAATGCATGGGAAAGAGTCACGCAGCAGACTGCGGTAGTTTCGGTTCAAATCACGGCCTGTGAGTGAACACCGGTAGTTTCCCACCACCACGCCGTCAGGGTTTAACATCGGTATAACCTGCAGCCAGAACATCTGTTAGTTTACTGTAGTAAACGGTTTACAGCTCGTTAAGCACTTGACATGGGTATATATATAAATTTTGGCCAAAACCCGTTCTCCATCTGTGCCCTGCACTCCTTCTCTCACCTTAAAGATGAACATTTCCCTCAACAAACGTGCGTCAGGCAAGTCGCTCAGCAGGAACTCCAGAAAACCCTGCATCATCCAAGAGCCGTTGGTTTCTCCTGGATGCACCCGTGCCGTCACAACAACTGCCCGCTTGGCTTTACGTTCTGCTAAGCTGTTGGACGGAGCTGTTACAGTCAATACATACACCGCATTTCCCGCCAGACTACGACAGAGCACCCGCAGCTTACAGTAAGCTGCTCGGACAGGGTCTGAGATGACCTCACGCAGGTAATGCTGTAGGTTTGAATATGTATAAGGGTAGCAGTGGGCCAGGTAGCAGGTGTCACCGTCGAAAGGGAACTCCAGAGTCCAGGTGAGGGAGTACAGCACTTTACCATCGTGTTCAGTGTTGTTTCTGTAGTACCTATAGAAGACATTGAGACAGCAGTTGGGTAAAATTTCTTTGTCTGAATCAGTTAATTTATTAAAAAATAATGTATAATATTTTTAGGGGTTGCCATAAAGCCAAACATGTCAAGTGGCACAAGTTCCCTGATATCATAATTAAGAAAAAGACTCATTCTTTTTTCTTCTTTTTTTTGGTAATTGTATTTATTTTAGCACTTTTTTATTATTAAAAATTGCTTTACTGGTCATTAATAATTCAAAGTTATGTGGGGTAACCAATTTGTAGAAACATAAAGGAAAAAAATCATATCATTATTTTATCAGTGAGCAATCATAGACATCAATAAGTCTCTTAAAATAGCAGATAATTCGACCTATTTATTATGACAAGTTGTAAAATTTAATGTGGTCTAACTCCCCAAAATGAATTAATCATAAATAAACTTTTATTTTTAAATATAAACTTTTAAAAATAATAATTTAGATGTGTAAACACTGTAATCAAGGTGTAAGTAAAATAGGTTTTTTACTTGATGGTTACACCACACTAAATTTTTTATTTTAAACTTTTCTTGAAAATGTTATAAAAATGTTCAAACCATTTTGCGCAAGATTTCGATGGAAGCCCATTTCCACCATATAAGGAAAAGAACATCCTTTGATAAATCATAATTGACATAAAGCATAATTATTACATAAAATTGGGAAACCATGAACCATATTTATGACATACTAAGTCAATTATGAGATAAAAACTTAGTTATGACATACCAAGTCATAATTATGCAATAAAAACAAAAAATGATGACACCAAGCCAAAATCATAATACAAAAAGTCAAAAATATGACATAAAAGGCACATAATTTTGACCTTTTATTTCATATTTCTTCTTTTATCTCATAATTACGGTGGCCCAGTAGTGCAAAACACCACAAAATGTGCACAACTCAATAGAAACAAGCCGCGACACAACGAAATTAACACAACTCAATGGAAACAAGCCGCAACACAACGAAATTAACACAACACAAAGGAAACAAGCCACAACACAACGAAATTAACACAACACAACAGAAACAAGCCACAACACAACGAAATTAACACAACACAACAGAAACAAGCCACAACACAACGAAATTAACACAACACAACAGAAACAAGCCACAACACAACAAAATTAACACAACTCAATGGAAACAAGCCGCAACACAACGAAATCACAACAATGGAAACAAGCCGCAACACAACAAAATTAACCAAACAAGGAAACAAGCCACAACACAACGAAATTAACACAACACAACAGAAACAAGCCACAACACAACGAAATTAACACAACACAACAGAAACAAGCCACAACACAACAAAATTAACACAACTCAATGGAAACAAGCCGCAACACAACAAAATTAACACAACCCAGTGGAAACAAGCCACAACACAAAGGAAACAAGCCACAATACAACGAAATTAACACAACACAACGGAAACAAGCCACAACAGAAACATGCCACAACACAATAAAATTAACACAACTCAATGGAAACAAGCCAAAACACAACGGAAACAAGCCACAACACAACAAAATTAACACAAACCAGTGGAAACAAGCTGCAACACAACAGAAACAAGCCACAACACAAAGTAAACAAGCCACAACACAACAAAATTAACACAACACAATGGAAACAAGCCACAACAGAAACATGCCACAACACAACAACATTAACACAACTCAATGGAAACAAGCAAAACACAACAGAAACAAGCCACAACACAAAGGAAACAAGCCACAACACAACGAAATTAACACAACACAACGGAAACAAGCCACAACAGAAACAAGCCACAACACAACAAAATTAACACAACTCAATGGAAACAAGCCAAAACACAATGGAAACAAGCCGCAACACAACAGAATTAACACAAACCAGTGGAACCAAGCCCCAACACAAAGGAAACAAGCCACAACACAACAAAATTAACACAAATCAAGGAAACAAGCCACAACACAATGGAAACAAGCAACGACACAACAAAATTAACACAACTCAATGGAAACAAGCCACAACACAATGGAAACAAGCACAACACAACTAAATTAACACAACTTAATGGAAACAAGCAAGACAACACAAAAAACAAGCCACAACACAACAAAATTAACACAACTCAATGAAAAAAGTCACAACACAACAGAATTAACACAACACAATGGAAACAAGCCCCAACACAAAGGAAACAAGCCACAACACAACAAAATTAACACAACGGAAACAAGCCACAACAGAAACAAGCCACAACACAACAAAATTAACACAACTCATTGGAAACAAGCAAAACACAATATAAACAAGCCACAACACACTGGAAACAAGCCACAACACAACAAAAATAGCACAACACAACAGAAACAAGCCACGACACAACAAAATTAACACAACTCAATGGAAACAAGCCACAACACAACAAAATTAGCACAACAAAACAGAAACAAGCCACAACAACGAAATTAACACAACTCAATGGAAACAAGCCACAGCACTACAGAAACAAGCCGCAACAACGAAATTAACACAACACAATGGAAACAAGCCACAACACAACGAAATTAACACAACACAATGGAAATAAGCCACAACACAACGAAATTAACACAACTCAATGGAAACAAGCCACAACACAATGGAAACAAGCAACGACACAACAAAATTTAACACAAATCAATGGAAACAAGCCACAACACAATGGAAACAAGCAACGACACAACAAAATTAACACAAATCAATGGAAACAAGCCACAACACAATGGAAACAATCCTCAACACAACTAAATTAACACAACTTAATGGAAACAAGCAACGACACAATGGAAACAAGCCGCAACACAACAAAATTAACACAACTCAATGAAAACAAGTCACAACACAACACAATGTACACAACACAACGGAAACAAGCCGCAACACAATGGAAACAATCCGCAACACAACAAAATTAACACAACTCAATGGAAACAAGCCACAACACAACAAAATTAGCACAACTCAACAGAAACAAGCCGGAACACAATGAAATTAGCACAACACAACGGAAACATGCTGCAACAGAACAAAATTAACACAACTCAATGGAAACAAACTGCAACACAACTAAATTAGCAAAACTCAATCGAAACTAGCAAGTAAATTAGCAAAACTCAACAGAAACAAGCCGCAACACAACGAAATTAGCACAACTCAATGAAAACAATCCGCGACACAAAGGAAGCAAGCACCAACACAATTAAATCAGCACAACACAATGGAAAAAATCCGCAATACAACTAAATTAGCACAATACAAAGGAAACAAGTTGCAACATAACAAAATTAGCACAACACAAGGGAAACAAGCCACAACACATAACAAAAAAATTACCACAACACAACAGAAACAAGCCGTAACACAATGAAATTAGCACAACAAAATGGAAACAAGCCACAACATAACAAAATTAGCACAACACAACGAAAACAAGCCACAACACTGCAAAATTAACACAACACAACAAAATTATTCCTATCCTATCCTTGTGATGTGAAGATTTCGTTGTGTTGTGCACTACTGGGCCACCATACATTAGGTCTGAAACGATTAGTCAACATTGTTGACAACAAAAAATTGTCGAGTAGTCGTTTGATCCCATATGACTTAATGCAAGAGCCTGCAATAATGCGGTTTGACCAGTGAGGCGCTGTAGCGCAAGACTGTAATTCTGATGCAGTTCAAGGGAAGAAGAGACGCACAGCACTTTAGAGCACAGCGTTTTCTTTTCAATAACACAATAAACAACAAACAAAAAAACAGTTTAAACAACAAAAACTGACAGCGGTGATAAAGTGATGTTTGCATGAGCTCTTCAGTTCAGTACTTCCATAAAGCAATCACATCACATTTATTTATATAGTATTTTATGCATTAGATAGCCTTAAACCAAACAGTTTAGGTAAAAGTACAACTTGATTTTCTGTTATAAAGCAGCTCTCCAGTGTGGAGCTAGCTAATGATTAAAATATTTGTATTAGTTGGGAAGTAAATTAATTAAAGTGGTAGTTTGTTTTTGCAGAGATCAAAGCTTGATCTAGCTCAGGACTGTTTTGATTAATAACCCTATGAGGTATTTTAATAGAGATATATGTTGTGAATAAAATAGTTTATCAAAAAAATTAAGCATCTTATCACTTACCTTTATTTTGTTTCTAATCCATATGACTTACAGAATTAGATGTTAGGCAGAATGTATAATTCAGTTATTTTTTTCATATAGCTAATTAAATGGTGATTAAGAAGTTTCTCTGTCATCTAATTTTGTGTGCCAAATATATTTATTTATATAAATTAATTTGTAATGCTTTTACAGTAAGGTGTTATAATGTATTGCCTAACATAAATGAACAATACATTTATTACACTATTAATCTTTGTTAATGTTATTTAATAAATACAGTAGTTCATTGCTAGTTCATATTAATTCACAGTGCATTAACTAATGTAAACAAGCACAACTTGTGATTTTAATAATGCATTAGTAAATGCTGAAATTAACATTAACTAAGATTTATAAATGCTGTAGAAGTATTGTTCATATTATATAATGTTGTAAACTAATGTTAACTAATGAAATTTATTTTAAAGTGTTAGCAATGTATTGTGTAATAATTGTAATGAATTACATATGTGACTCTGGAGCACAAAACCAGTCATAAGTAGCACAAGTACATTTGTAGCAATAACCAAAAATACATTGTATTGGTTAAAAATTATCAATATTTATTTTATGCCAAAAATCATTAGGTTATGAAGTAAAGATCATGTTCCATTGAAGCTTAATTTTTGATTAGTAATATGTATAGCTAAGAACTTCATTTGGACAACTTTAAAGGTGATTTTCTCAATATTAAGATTTTTTTTAGCACCCTCAGATTCCGGATTTTCAAATATTGTCATAACAAACCATACATTAATGGAAATATTATTTTTCAGCTTTTATTTATGTGATGTATAAATCTCAATTTCAAAAAATGTACCCTTATGAATGGTTTTGTGGTCCAAGGTCACATGATATTTTAACTAATTGCACAAGCTGAATAATCAAAGTCTACTGATTAATCAGTGGGATAATCGATGATTAGTCGAATAATCATTTTAATAATCGTTAGATTAATCGATTATCAAAATAATCGTGTGTTGCAACTTTACCGTACATATTGACTTTTGAATTTTTGTCAATATCGACTTCATAATTATAACATCATATTTATGACTTCTTATGTCACAATTATGATTTAACTAAACATGTTTTTTCGTATGTTGTAGAAATGGACTAACATAGCTTACAACTATAGCCTATTTTTAAAAGATGTTTCCTTCCTACTCATCATGGACACTAATGTGTCATTGATCGAGTTACCAAATAAGATAACTGAGTCACAACTTCATGTTCATGTTGATAAATCACTGTTTGTCACCTAATATTTGCTCCTGTTCGCTGCCATCCTTCCCCCTTCAGCCAGGCAGCATGTTCAGAGTAGAGCAGTGGGCGCATTCCAGCACTATACAGACTGCTGGCCTTCATCAGGTTAATGATGGTGAAGCGGTAGGTGATGCCTGCCCTCATGTTCCTCACCCGGAAGTAGAACCACTGAGTGTGCTTAGTGGTGTACAAGTCAGTGCGCAAAGTCAGCTCATAGTCATACTGACCACTGGAAAGCCAATATCAGAGAGTAGCTTAAATTAAATCAAGATATACAGGCTATACATCTTGTCAGATGAGACAAAACCATTTGTGGGAATATTAATGAAGCTGTGTGACTCACACTTGCACTGCTTTTTGTAGGTTTCCACTCTCAAAACGGGACTCAAAAGCTAGCGTAGGCTCCTCCTGATGGTTGGCACAAGACGTGGCACTTTTAAGGGGTCCTCTGCTCCCACCCACACGAGAGTAAGTGAAGTAGGAGGTTTTTGTGGCTAAATGGTGTGGTGAACCAAAAGGTGAGGATATAAAACCAAAGTAGCTATAGATTTTTACACAGAAGAAAAAGGACAAATTAAGGCATATATAATTTTCTTACCTAGGTCTATGCGGTAGACAGTGTTTCCTCTCACCCCTCCAATCGGCATGGGAGCCTGTTCATCACCTGTTGGTTGATAGAATGGCTCCGGCTCTGAAGGGTCCCATTCTGGGTTTTCAGACATTCAAAATATTAATAATTCAAGATATAGAGGAAATTAATGGTTTACAGAATTATTTACACATTCAAAAGTGTGAAACTTAATTATTTTAAAATAAAAATTGTACAATGTATTTTGCATGTTAATGTTTTTTTATGTATTTATTTTATTATTATAATTGTATATTTTTTGCAAATAGCATGAATTATTCATTGATAAATATAACTTTTGTGTGAGTCGCACCATACGACCATAAAAAGGCAAATCATCTGGTATTTTAAGAGACTAAAAACAAAGTGTCGTTACAAAGTGTAAAACTTAATATTAATTAGCATTTTTAAAAATGTTATTAAAGGCAGGGTAAGCGATTTTTCAAAAACGTTTCAGAAAGCCAAGTCGGGGCAGAGTACCAAAACAAACTCGTAGCCAATCAGCAGTAAGGGGCGTGTCTACTCATTATATGGAGGAGATGCAGCCGAGCCGAGCGACAAAAAGATAGAGATGGCGGATAAAAAACAAAAGAGAAAAACGTCTGCGGAACGATAAGGCAAGAAGTAGGACCCGTGTAAATATCGGATCAGCTTTCCAGCACCAGAGAGAACTCAAGGAGCGGAAGGGCCTGCGATCGGACGCAGAGGTTGCTTTGGTTCTTCTCGATAGGTGAGTAACACCGTGTCTACACCAGACACGCCGCGACGCAACAGCTAAAACTTGCCTACACAGTACACATGTATTTCAAGCGAGAATGTAGTCGTTTAAAACTCAAATCTGCTGTTTATTTATAAAAACAGTGCCTAATTGAAAATGTGCTTTGCCTATTTCGGAGACGTGAGCTCCACGCGATCACCGGGCGATCACCGCTCAGTACTCATGTATCCCGAAGAGAGGAGCATAACCTCGGCTAGTCCTTCTGACATTCACCGCTGGCCCTGATGTCTCTGTAGTGGATAAACATAAGATATAATTCGTTTTGGTTAAATCTAACAGGTATTCTTTGGTCTTTATTCTATTGTTCTATTAATATCTTAAAATGAAAATGAAAGCAGGCAATGTTTGATATAATATTTTGTTTAATTGTAATGTATGTGCGTTCCCTGAACTACATTTCTGCGGCTATTAATATGTTTAAATGAAAATGAAAAGAGGCAGTGGTGTTTGATATATTTTGTCTGTAAATACAGTGAGGAAGATTGCAGTAGTCGAGGCGAGCTGACTGATGTTATCAAGTACGCTGCTCTTTGTAGAATTACCGGACTTGCGTCGTTCCGTCCGCTAGAGCTCACACTCCCGAGTCTAAAGCCTGGAATACACTACATGACTTTTAAAATCTGAACAGATTTTTAAAACACTAGGCATCATACACTTACCGACTTTATAAATGATGACAAAGGAAAACTGGGCATCATACACTACGTGTCTGAAGATCATACACTACCAGACTTTAAAGTTGTTCCGATCACAACGAACTCATGCAGAAATGTGCGCCTTGTTGCTAGGAGACGCATGACAAATGAAAACAATAAGTGTTCTAAAATCGGCTGAAAATATCAAACATGTTTGATCTCCTCCGACTGGATAGAATCAAAGACTGAAGCTAAAAAATCAGAGTCTGTGACCATAATAAACTATGATATTTTCTGTGGAATCTGTCAGCTGTAATCTGCAGACTGGCTCTGACTTTCCTCAACTAGCGTCAACTTGTTCAGACTGTAAAATCGGGGGGAAAATCAGGGCAAAAATCGCGTAGTGTATTCCAGGCTTAACTCGTGAAGTCCGAACCACCGAGGATGCAAGTCCGAAATTTGTGCAGACCTAACGTTAAGTCACCAGACTATTTGCCTAATCTTCTCGGTAGATTAGACCGCGATGGAAACGCAGACAGCAACAGGTCTGGGGGAAAAAAGTTCCTGGGACATATTGTTCCAGGTAATGTCGTTGGAAAAGCGGCTTATGTTTTCAAAGGCTACGTATATGTGGGGCGGCTCTATCAAAATAGGGGCGAGACCCTTTTGGGGTAGGGCCGTGTTTGTTTTGGTGATTTCAAATATCAACATTGTCTTTCAGAAATTGCTTACCCTGCCTTTAAACATTTTGCATGGTAAAAAGTGTTTTTTGTTGTTGTTTTTTTGTCAGTCAATGTTAATTAAAAAATGTAATCAGTTTTGGGCGAGTCTCACCACATGATACTTTACAGCCTGCACTAACCTTGTATTGTCATAAAAATCTGAAATTATCTGATATTTTTAAAGATGTATTGACCTCAATGTAATATATATAAATGTATTTATTTATTTTTTGCACAACACGATTTTGATGTAGCAGGACATTTTTTATTCAAATATTTATTTATTATTAATATATCAAATATTTGTATATATTAAAAGTTTTTGAACAGTAATATTGTTCATGTTTTTAAAGAATTATCTTCTGCTCACCATGCCTGCATTTATTTGATCCAAAGTACAGCAAAAACACAAACATTTTGAAATGTTTTTGCTGTTTAAAATAATTGTTTTCTATTTGAATGTATTTTTTTATATAATTTATTCCTGTGACGTGAAGCTGAATTCTTAGCATCATTACTCCAGTCTTCAGTGTCAGATGATCCTTAAGAAATCATTATCATATTGAGTTGCTACTCAAAAATCATTTATTATTATTATTATTTTGAAAACAGTTTTTCAGGATTCTTTGATGAATAGAAAGATCCAAAGATCAGCATTTATCTGAAATAAAAATCTTTTGCAACATTATACACTATACCATACAAATACCATTCAAAATCTTGGAGTCTTAGCAAGTGTATTTAGCAAGTATTCTTTTTATTTAAATTGATCAAAAGTGATAATGAAGACATTTATAATGTCAAAAAAGATTTCTATTTCAGATAAATGCTGTTCTTCTTCTCAACTTTCTATTCATCAAAGAAACCTGAAAAATATATTCTCAGCTGGTTTCAATAATAATAATAATAATATAAATGTTTTTTGAGCACCAAATAAGAATATTAGAATGATTTCTGAAGGATCGTGTGACACTAAAGACTGATGCTAAAAATTCAGAGTTGAAATCACAGGAATAAATTACAATTTAAAATACATTTAAATAGAAAACAGTTATTTTAAACAGTAAAAATATTTCAATTTGTTATGTTTTTGCTGTACTTTGGATCAAATAAATGCAGAATTGGTGAGCAGAAGATACTTCTTTAAAAAACATTAAAAATCTTACTGTTCAAAAACTTTTGACTGGTAGTGTATATTACACTGTACAAATTGTTTTTTTTTCATATTATATTTGATTCACAATTTTTATAAATGTTGAAAGTTATCAAAGAGGATTTCTTTCAAATCACTGTATGCATAAATTGCATTTTTATTATCAATTGTATTATATGAAGTACACATTCAGAATCAATGGGTTTCAGAGAGCAAAGTTCATCATCTACACAAATCATCCAAAGATTCTCTTCTCTGTATTACTGGATATCTATATGGAATGCTACTGTAATTCACAACATTTACTTTTAAGTAAAGGTCAAGTGATCTATATGCTGTGGCAAAGTTGTTCTGTCAGACGGACTTTTGGATTGTCATTTCAGCGCTCAGTTCAGAAGCCTGCATCTCTGATGCATGAATGGGCAGCGGAAAGGCACCATGGACCAAGGAGGAAGGGATTGGACCCAGAGGAGAAGAAGGATCCGGGTACTGAAGGCCAGCAGTCCAGATCGGGCGCATCATAAAGAGGAAGATGCGGAAGACCTAAGACCAACTAGAAGCCTGTCAAGAATGGGACAAGAGCAACTTGGTCCCCAGGTTTGCAGACTGTTATAAAAAGAATGCTGGTAAACATGAACTCCATGAAGGATAATCCCTGCAATTCACAATTTGTACGGTAAACAAAGTCATTCCTGTAAAGCACTGATACCTATATGCTGGATTTTGTCACGGACCACTTCACATTCGAATGGAATGGACACCAAAAGGGTGGAATTCACCGTCAAAATCAAACACAAGCTGTCGGGTTCTAAGAACTTTGTCTAAGCTGAAAAGATCTAGGAAAGTAATGAAACACAGACATTCCAAAATCAAATTATTACCCAACAGACATGCTGTAGTTAAAAGACACGTGAGAAGCATTTGGTACCAGCAGTGATTATCAGAATTACCCATGAAACCAAGACTATTCATTGGTACATGCTCCCTAAAACAATTATGTGTTCTTAGTGTCTGAATCTTTTATAAAGGCCATGAATTGCAAATGGGAGCTAGCTGCTTGGACTCAAGTGTTGCATATTGTGTGACAACTTGAAAGAACTTGAGAGATAATACTAAATTATCATTATTTAGGTGGCAATGGTGGTGATTTGTTGCCAGATAAAGTATAGTATCTTTACATGGGATGAACTCTATTTAGGTCTCGTAAACTACGATATTTTAATTGACATATATCATATCATGCTTCATTATGGAAGCCCATATTCACCACATAAGAAAACAAAAAACTTCATAATCATGTTATAAAAAGTTATATTTATAAGCAAAAACTCAAAATTATGACATACTAAGGCATAATTTTTACATAAGAAGTCTAAGTTATGACAGACAAATTAAGTCATAATTATTAGATAAAAGTTGAAAAATGACAAAAATTAAGTCATAATTATGAGAACAAAGGTCAAAATTAACATTCAATTATGAAGCAAAAATTATGACAATTAAGTAAATTTTTTATCTTAATAATGACTTAATTATTGATTAATTTTCATTACTAAAAATGTATCTATTACTGATTTAAGTTTTTTTCATAATGTCATAATTTTTGTGTCATGATTATGATTTTAAAAATCCAGATTTTTTTAATTGAAATATCATACATCGCTGTATTATAGAAGCACATTTCCACCACATAACATAAAACATGCTTTGGTAAACCATAATTATTAAAATGTCATTATTATGAAATAAAATTCTAAACACATTATGACATTAAGTAAAAAGTCAAAATTATGAGACGAAAGTCAAAATTATAACATACTAAGACATAATTTGTTATGACAAACTAAATCATAATTATTACATAAAAGGTAAGCAAAATATTGACAAAACAATTGTAATAATGAGGGGGGAAAAAATTTGACCAGAAAATTATGAGAAAGTCGGAATTATGATATAAAACAACGTGAAATTATGATATAATTTTATAATTATGCAATAAAAAATATGAGATAAAAGATGACGAAAAAATCATATTAATGAGAAACAAAATTGAAATTGACCAAAAACTCATGATGAGAAAAGTGATATAAAAAGTCAAATGTATGACATAGTCTTAATTATGAGACAAAAATTAAACAATTAAGTTTATGCCTTAATTATAGTTTTTTAATTACTTTTCATTTAAACTTTTATGTCATAATTATAATTTAACAAAGCATGATTTTTTCTCACATGGAGAAATGGGTTCCCATACTTCACATCACTGTGTGAACAGACCCAGGGCCAGATCCAAGAGTTTTGTGTATTTACTTTGACATGGCTTGGGTTCCTCCTGCTCCTCTTCGGAGTTGGAGTCATTGCTCTCAGATGCAGATGGGGAGTTGATCATGTCGGAAGCAGTAGAATCTTGGTTGCCCTCCCACTCTCTTTTGATGGGGACGCCAGCACGCACAGAAGAGGTATTGTCTATGTATATACAGAAACAAAATGTAAGAAAAATATGAAATGCTATATCAGAGAACATAGTAACCCCACTAAACAAGTCAAGCGTTGTTAACCCCATCCAAAAGCTGACTAGAATAACCTACCTGAGAGGAATCCATAATGCTGAAGATGAAGCAAAATGAATCTCTCGTATGGATCATCTGATTTCTTTGGTTCAACATGATAGGAGAACAACAAGTGAGTTAAGTACAAGCAAAGGGGCAGAAGGTTACGAGGCATTGAGTATCAGTGAGTTGACATGTTAACCAACTGTGTAATATTAGACTGTAACCGTAGAGTGCAAAGCAGCAGTAAATGTTGTGCCATCACTCACCTGCATTCCCGAGCCTCGAAGCGATAGCACGCAGCTCATTAAGGCATAGTAAACAATAAATAACAGTAAACAACATATAACTTAACTATTTACAAGCGCCTGCCAACAGGATATCAAATAACACCGCTGGTTAATATAGAACCATCTTACTTTAAACCCCTGAGGAAAACTGCATAGTGGTTAGTGTTTTTAAATGAAAACGGTTTTATCAGAGAGCTATACAGTTAACGTTATACTTTTTAATGGAAATGTCCTCGTACAGTTATTGTTGAAGCGCCCCTGACGCCATTTGTGTCACTGTTGCCATGGACACGACGCACGTTTCCTGCTTGAAGCACGCTGCAGAAGAATGCATGTAGAGAAGAAATGAACACATTTCCGTTATGTTAATACCCTTTTTCTTATAAATTAGCCTTGTGTGTTATAAAAAAGTCTGTGTGTGCGTGTGTGCGTGTGTATACATACATATATATAATTTATGCATTTAGCAGACACTTTTATCCAAAGCAACTTACAGTGCATTCAGGCTATTGTTTTTTTTGTCAGTATGTATATATATATATATATATATAAATAAAAGTAAATACTTATGGAACAAAACGTCTATTTGCTGCTTTATTTTTATTTTATATACATTGATATTAAGTAGTAAAAACTATTTATTCCATATTATTTACTTCGAAATTCCTTTTATTTGTATTTTTCTCATTTTTATTTAGATTTAGTGATTTTGTTGGGTGTCAGTTTTAATTAAGTATTTAGTTTTTTATTGTTCATTTTAAGTATCTGCTTATTTTCAGCTTAATTATTAATAATTCAGTACGTAAACTAAACGTACAGTAGAAATGTTAACTGAAATAACTATCTGAAATATTATTTCTATACATAGCTCTTATTTGAATTACACATTTTATTAAAAGCTTCTTCGATGATAGTAACGGCTAACTGAAAGTTTAACTTTTACACCCAAAAATAAATCAATAGAAAAGGTTAAAAAAGATTTGCTTGAACAAAATATGTGGACATTTTTTTTTATTTACAATGTAGAAAAGGTTTGATGGCTAAACAGCCCCAGTTTAGGCAACATTTACACCAATTTTTCGATTTAAAAGAAAGACATTTAGTGAACAATGTTCATTAATATTACAGAGAAGAAAAAACAGAAGTTGGCACATGAGTTGCCTTTTCATCACAACGTCGTCAATGGAAAAAAACAGATCTAGTTCACATATGAAGCATATTTTAAAGTGCAAAGGAGTGGACAACACAGCGTGGTGATTTTGGAAGCATGGCTGAAACTCATGCTAACAATGGTCTGTTGGTCTGATCTTTTTATATGTATAAAAGATAAACTGATTTTGAAGCTTGGCTTTTAAAACACTGTTAGCTGGATACACAGGTAAAGCGCTGTTTAATGTCACCCATGACAGTGCAGAGCTCACTGTACAGCTGATGGTTTGCACACTTGACGTACAAAAAAAATTAACAGCTCTGAGAAACTAAAGAAATGGAACAGTCTTTTAATATTGATTTCATTACATTTTAATTTACAGAAAAATCGTGCACAGGATTCATGGTTGGAGTAAAAAAAAAAAAAAAAAGTAGAACAAAAATTCTGTACATTTAACCTTCACTGCATCTTTAAAACAACTTCCGGACATTAAAGGCTGTTTGATTATTTTACAATAACCCATAACAAAGTATAACTTTAGACACAAGATGATGCATTTGAATTCAACAGCACAGAGTTGAATGTGCGCTTATTATAAGAAACATTCGTTCAAGTTTGCCCGACTAAATCCACTGAAGCTGAGCAAGTGGAACACAACAGCACAGTTCAGTCCACCTCTGCCAGAGGCTCTTTGTTTAGTGTTTTCAAGAGCGATGTTATGAACTCTCCATCATCTTTCTTTTCTTTAACAGTCTTTCCCTCCAGTCTTCAGGAAGTGCTTCAAAGTTAGCATTCTTCCCAGCCTTCCCTCTGCAAGTAGAGACAAAAATGACAAGCATTTTTTTTAAATTATTTTTCTCAAGTGTATGCTGACAATCTTTGTAATAGCTTCTTCAAACTTACGATGAAAACTGTTGATGTTTCCATTCCTCAATGCGTCTGTTGTTGAGCTGGTCTCTATCTTCATCACTGGAGCTCGACTTCTCCTCTTCATCTAGCTCTTTCTGAATGCTCTGCCACTTCTTTACCAGGGACGGCATCTTTGTCTTGCTCTTCTTTGTCTTTAAGAAATAAAAGGACGGTATCTATATTATTTACGTCTAAATTCATTTTCTAAAAAAAAAAAAAAAAAAAAAAGGAAAAGAACCCAGAACAAACTAAACAATACAAACCCAAGACAAATGCTAAACAAACCCCAAAGCAAAAAACAAGTCAAATGAACGAATAACAGCAAAGCAAATCCAAAAAAATCAAAAAAAAAAAAAAAAAACACAAAAACAAAAAAAAAAAACAAGAACAACACCCACCTTCTCTTTCTTTTGTTTCTTTGTTTTGTCTGTGAGTGCTTTGCTCATCGGTTCCAGGGCGCTGGGAGGTTGTGGAGCAGGAGGAGGTGGTTCGGGCGGCAGGGCTGGCATTGGTGGGACTATGCTCTCTGTAGGCAGAGGAGGTGCAACTGCAGTTGTCATCCCCCAGTAAGCATTTCCAACTAGAAGTGGGGCTGTGAATGAACAAGAGGAACATGAAGAACAACATCTTTCCACAAGAAAGGATGCTCTTTGAAAATACCAATGCATGTAAAAGACGTTTATTCTCACCAGTTGTGATAATGGATTGGGTGTAAAGAATGGGGCTGCTGCCGATGGTGGCCATTTTGGGTAGCGGGACTGAGCCTGGGGCCTTGCGTTTCTGGGCTTTAGCTGCAAGTCCCAAAGATGCTGCTGCCTCAGCCGCCTGAGGAAAAAACATCAAAACATATAGTTTCACTATGCACTAAAGCACAATACAGTCCCCTAAAGGATTTCGCAGGACTTTTTTCAGATTTTTGCGGCCTAAAATGACTGATTATGCTGTGGCTTTTCTCAAAATTTGCAGTGATATTTGCAGCATTTCTTATTGTTTAGCAGTGAAAATATACAATTGGAGAACCATCGTAGGGCTCCAGACTAACATTTGAGGACACCAGTGCCATTAAGTTCTAAAGAAGGTGGCACCAGCACCTGACAGTAAAGCACTCAGCTTAATCGCACATGTACATCTCGGAGATGTATATTTGATGTCTGCATTTACATATGCAAGATGTACTTTTTAGGGTGTTTGCTCATCTGCAATACGTCTCTAAGACGTTTCCTGTCAGATATCAAATAGAGATTTATTAAATGCATGTAAAACTGCTTCGGAGACATTTATCAGATTACAAGCAGATGTTTCCCAGATCTTTAGCAGACATTTTACAGATGTACTTGTGCTGCCTGGGTAGTTGAGATGCAGATAAAATAACTTATTACTATCATTCATAATGTCTAAATATAATTTGATAAAAAAAGGAGAGAGAGAGAGAGAGAGAAATGGAGGCAACCTATGAAGGATGAACAAATAATGTCATCACATTAAAAAATAACTTTCAAAATAGGTAGGCTAATACTTGAAGCTTTGAAATGCTGGAAAAAGTTGTGTAAAAACACTCGAAAACATTAGACCATTTCTGCCACAAGTTGTTCCTGTAGTAATGTTAAATCCACGGTGAATGGAAGAGATTTGTGTTTATTGAAAACATTTTTTTCCTGGTTTCCAGTGGCATTCTGTGTTGAATTTGAATGCTTTTCACAAGATCAGACTGTGCTGTTATTGATTCTGCAGCGAATTAGACTACTGTAACTCCCAGCGCTGTGTATAACAGTGTCGCACCGCGTGATCGAGAGCAGTCCGCGGCTCTGGCCCGAGCAGATAAACGGTCTGTGCCGTGTAGACCAAACAAGTTTTTTGGTTCGTTTGCCCAATGTAGCTCTTGTAAATCAAGCATGATGAGAACGCAAGGCTGTTCATTCCATTTTTCAAACTGAGAACCAACCTTTCTTTGACTGAATGCGCATTGCGATGACGCCACGGGACGTGTCTAAGCCCAAAATCTGCAAAAAAATTTGCGCCAATTAAGAAAATGTGTGAGCTCCTGCGAAAATTGAGGAGTTTGCGATAAATTCAGTGATCGCAGAATCGCAAAATCCTGGAAGGACTGACAATAAACTAAATAATCTTAACTCTCAAGACAAAAAAGTGACCTTGAACTCTTCTGTTCCAGGAGCCGGAGGCTCTGACTCCTCATCCTCCATCTCCACTTCCTCAATCTCTCCGTCATCCTCGAGGGGTGGTGGAGGGGGCGGAGGAGGAGATTCAGGTGGTGGAGGGGGTGGCGGCGGTTGCTCTGTAGGTGGAGGGGGTGGATCCTCTGGAGGAAGTGGAGGTAATGGTGGCTGAGGAGGCTGGGGAACCATCCAAAAAGACTGCACATCTCCTAACGAAGTTCCTATTGAAAAAATAAATAAAATAATTAGTGCTGTCAAAATTAGCGCGTTAACGCAGGTGATTTTTTTTCTCTCCAGTTTTACGGCATAAAAAATATTTAATGCCGTTACTGCAGGGCTAGGGTTGGCCACCCCAATCTCCTGTTCGACTCTTTTTTCTTGCTTAGAAGTGCATTCATTTAAACTTAGAAGTGCATTCATTCGCAGAGGCGACTCGAGGAGACTTTTCAGATGCGCTTCACTTCAACTCAGCATCAGTGAACTGCGGTCAGATGAGATGCTGTCAGGCAATATACCAGTAAAAATTAATCTTCCTGTCCTATCAGCCGTTATACTGTGCTCGTAGCGCATGCTCTTCAATTGTGCACACAAATACGACAGAGCATGTTGTAGCCAGTATCATTTCATAATAAAGCACCAATGAAGCTACGAGCATTCGCGTCAGATCAGTGTCAAGTTCAGCAGCAGCTCTTAAAGTAATACCAACCAAATAACCTAATAACCAGCTGCTGTGAAGTGATGTCGGTTATCAATAACTAAAAAAATTCATTTTTTTTTTGTCAATAACTTTTGTAGCTTTAATGATTTATCTACATTTAATTTAGAACTTAGTGTTTGATAACTATAACATTTCTGTATATTTCCTGCTTGCTGAAGGGCACAGGTAGCTAAACGACATTTATTATAATGGTTTCTGTGAAGATTGTTTTAAGTTCACTTAAGTTAGACATTTTTATTTTTTAAAGTCTAATAAATGTTAAAACTGATAGCTCTTAAATATACTGTAATGTTGAATGCTATAGTTAATGGTTAAATATTAGGGAAAAAAGGACAATTTCCTAGAACATCAGTACTATTGATATCAGTGATGCTTGCCTGCTTCAGTCATAAAAAAGATGCCATTAAACAAATATTAAATATACTGTCTTTATGTTGTTGTTACATTAATTTGAAGATTGAATGTGAAATTATTTCAATAAAAAAGTATATTTAAAAACTATTAGGTGGGATTAATCACGATTAATTTCAGAAATAAAAAGTGTGATTAATTAGTTAACTTTTTTTAATCGATTGACAGCACTAAAAACAACATTTCATTACACGTCATGATGTTTATTATGTTACAATGCCATAATGAAAAAAAGTTAAATAATCGTTAATTATCAAGGAGTACCATTTGGCATTTTACATCATGAATTTTTTTTGCCAGGTCATAAAAATGTCACAATTATTAATTATTTCATATTAAATTTTATTTAGATCCTTTTAATGGGGCTTTTGGATTGATCATAATCAGACAGTTACCCCTACACCTTTAACTAGCCCTGCATGATTTGGGAGAAAATCTAATTGCGATTTAAAATGTAAAAAAAAAGAAACTCAAGATTTGCTGTGCTTTTTTGTAGGCCTAAACAATTTGGCCAACTATTTTGTGATTGTCAAAGTGACAATAATAAATATACTCCATATTTATAATTATTATTCTTACGAGATACAAGCTATTACTATTGTAACATTTCTCGATAAAGATGAAGTATTTAAGAAATGGATAAAAATTGAGATCTAATATACTGAAACACCAGATCATGAGCAGCTTGCTTGTAAATGAACACGTCGCTATAACAGGCAGCACATTTATTTTATTAAACTCTCGCAGCCCTGACCTTTTTGACATCAGGCCCCCAAAATTAATAAAATACATTTGCATTTAATTTTATTAAAGGGGTGGTTGATTGTGATTTCACTTTTTTAACTTTAGTTAGTGTGTAATGTTGCTGTTTGAGCATAAGCAACATCTGCAAAGTTACAATGCTGAAAGTTCAATGCAAACGGAGATATTGTCTTTTTAAATGATGGCAGTTTAATGACAACAGTTAAGGCTCGTAGGGACTACAAGCTACTTCCCGGGTTGGTGACGCCACAAACCCTGAAATGTACATAAACTCTGCCCTCAGGAACATCCAACAAAGGGGGCGGGGCCATGTTGCGCAGAGCACATGCCACTGAGGTGAGGGGCGTGACGTTTAGAAGCGCACTGGCGGTTTAGCGAATCACAACAGCTAACCAATCAGAGCCCATCGCGTGTTTCTGAGGGAGGGGCTTCATAAAACCAGGAAATCATCAGAGTGATGATTTTTTTTTTTTAAACGAAGCATTAACACTAACACTGTATTAGACTGCACCCTATAAACAATCAAGCCTAGAAAAACAGCAGTCAAACACCCATTTAAATCAAAAACATATTCATCATGGAAAATGCGTATTCAAATCATTGTATGCATCAATTGAAATTTTATTAATATTTAAAAAGATATCGTAACCCACAACCTTTACCTGTTATAGCACCAGTGGTTTCTGCAGATGGTTGACTAGTGTCTCCGAGGCCTGAAGTGGGCGGCAGGGGCGGCTTGGCTTCCTCATTCTCCTCCGCGGCTGGAAACTCCCACTGGGAAGCGTTGGTCCTCTCGTTCACATAGAAGTACCGTCTGTGCTCTCTAGAGGTGGAGAAACAAACACACAGAAGCGTCTTAGCAATTGTTCCCTCAACTGATTTTAAGGTCATGAGACCCTTGGAGAGTCAAAGAAAAGTGGGGTTCTAGTTCCCTAATTAGGGAATGTTGAACTGGGCTTCACTGGGAGCCCAGAGGAGAAGCCAGATTGGAAGGGGTACACTGATAAAGAACCCACCTTATTCTCTAAGAAAAAACATGGCAAAAAAAAAGAGAAATTTCCAATCCTGAAAAGCTTACAGACATTATTACAAATCACTTCGACTCAATTGTCATGGCAATACTCACAATGACAGTGACAAAACCCCTCCGCTAGATGCCTTAAGACAGGCATTTTCAACAGAGGGTAAAAGACAACATTTTTATAGAACAGTCATCAATAGTGTGCATGGAAAAGAAATCCAGTAAAACAATGAAATAGATTGGTCTGACCTTCAGGCTCCGAGGGCAAGGCATCGTCTTCCTTTACTGATGCTTGTGACACGCTGCTTCCACGTGGTCATTTCTCCCATCATTTTGGAGGCAGTCCTGTAAAGTTCAAAGCTCTCGCACGCGCAACCACCTTCCTAACCCTTTAGACTGACTTTGAGGGGAGGAGATGGGGCCCAAATCTTTGGCGCTCAGGCTGGCTGTTTAGAGACGCTCCCTTATCAGGATTACATACTGTCTTTTTCCGTGCTCGTAAACACTCCCCAGTAATACAACCAAGTGCAAATCAGTCGCGCATTTGTCATAGCAGCGGAGGCAGTGTCAATCGTCACATGAGGAGGGGGGCTTTTAGGGAGGGGGAGTGATAAGGATGTGAAAGGTAAGGAGCGTACCTGTCCCAGTGGCAGGACCAGCCTTTGGGAGTGGCGTTAAGTTCGTAATGTTTTATGTGCTCGGCAGCTTCCTGTAGCCTGCGCCGGAGATAGTTTCCGTTCAGGGCACCCTCTCGCCAGTCTGCGATCCGCGTCTGGAGGAAGGGAAAGGAGTCGAAAGGCCATTTCAAAATGCATATAGGCTGAATAAACAAACACACGTACATATTTTATATCATATTTCTTTAGTTTTTAATGTGTTTATACATAAACAAAAATACATAATTTAAAAAAGTGTTTATATATACAACAATATCACACAATTATGGTCACACTTTAATTTGGGGACCAATTTTCACTATTAAGTATTATCTACAACTTTTGCCTCAAACTCCTAATTTGCTGCTTATTAATAGTTTGGGTTTGAGGTAAGTTTAAGGAATCTAAAATATGGTTGTGCAGAATAAGGCAGTAAAATGTGCTTTAGAAGTACTAATAAACGGCCAATGTTAATAATTGGCATGCTAATAAGCAACTAGTTAATAGTAAGAATTGGTCACTAAACCACAGTGTTACCATTATTTGTATTATATGTATATATAAATCTGGTTTTATTTATAAAGCATATATAACTTATGTTATGCTCTTACCTCTGTTTGCAGCAGCAGCAGTTGAAAGTTGGAGATGGCTTTCTTGTCAATTCCCAAAAACTCCATTTTGCTGGTGAGTGTGTTAGCAAGCTCTCCGATCTGAAACTAAAGGAGGCAAGACCAACAACTTTTAATGAAGTCTATCATATAACATTTCAAATTACCAGTAACTGTACCTTGCAGCTTATTTCCTCTAAATATTCCTCAGTTTTGTAACTAAGGGGTGTACCTGAAATTGTTTAAATATAATGTGAAAAACACTCTTCGCTGCTCATTTTTTTAAATAAGAAAAACAGCTAAAATTAGATTTGGATTTTTAGGAATTAATATTATTATTCAGCAAAGATGCATTCATTAAAATGATCAAATTGACAGTAAAAGCACTTGTTATGTTACAAAAGACTTTTTCAAATAACTATTGTTCTTTTGAATTTTCTATTTATCAAATAATCCTGTAAAAAAAATGCACCACTGTTTCCAAAAATATTAAGCAGCACAACTGTTTTCAACATTGATAAGAAATGTTTCTTGAGCACCAACTGATTTCTGAAGGATGAAGTCTTATATGTGAAGACGTTTCCACAACTGATTCTGTTTTTTACTGTAACGCTGCTTTAAAACAATTTGTATTTAATAAAGTGCTAAAGAAATAAATGTGACTTGACTTTGCCATTACAGAAATAAATGTATATACATTAAAAGAGAACAATTATTTATTGTTTGCAATAATATTTCACAATATTACAGTTTTTACTGTATTTTTATTCGAATAAATCAAATAAATGCAGCATTTGCGAGCATGAGATCAGTGCAAATGCAATAAAAGCAGAGATGTGCATTAAATTAAAAAAATTCAATTTTGATTCCATTGACTTAAATTAATTTCTATTACCTTGAGGTCCTCTTCTTCCTTTTGAAGAGCTTTGGATACAGGCTTCTCCTTTTCATCTTCCTCTCCTTCCTTCTCAACTGTTTTGGAATGTGCTTGAAACACAAAATGTTCAGTAAGTCATTCATTCATGATGTACGAATTCTAATTTGTCAAATTAATTACATTTCTAAGCACTTCTATTTTTACTGCCAATCTTTACCATTGTCTGAGGGCTCTGGAGTGGTCCATTCTGCCTTGTCTGAGCCCCGGCTGCTCGAATCAGGACTTGGCGCACGGACGAAAGCAGTCTTCCATTTGTTCTTCTTCAAAAGCAAATTACGAGGCCCATCCTGACTTGCTTCGGAACAGGGGCTCGAACCACCGGCACTGCCGTCACCTTCCTCCAAGGCACGAAGCTCAGCCTGCAGGACAACAAAAACTTTCAATACCAGCTTTTCACTAAATAAACTGTACACAAAGATTCCTTCATTGACAATATTGGCTTAATTGAGCATGAATTCAGACTACGATAATGATTGCATAATCCGAATATAGAAATTAGGGCTGTGCAATTAATCGCAATTCAGTTTCGATTTCGGCCTCCAGCGATTATGAAAATACAATAATCGAGATAAAATGATTATTGCGCCCCATTCCGCCCCCTTTCACTTCTCCATAAAAGCCCAATTTCATGGGCAAATCATGTAACGTGACTTTTGCAAAATGGGACGTTATTAAAGTTGATTCGATTTATTAATGTTTTTAAAAATCTGCGTGTAACAGTAAATTGGATCCGTGCGGCTCTTAGGGTGACAGCGGGCTATATTCCTGCTCCGACTGTGTGCTTAATATATTTATCAAACAACAAAAGGCAAAGAGGAAATCACTCACTGCTCTTCACAGAAGGTCTTTTGTAGCTTTAATAAGAAACAAAGGAAGTTTAATACTTACAGTGAAGACTACGCTGCTTATTTTACATTTGATTATTACATTTCTATAGCTGTTAACTGAATACTTTTTTTGGTTATATGGCCCACTAATAACCGTTTTAAATAATCATGATTACAATATTGACCAAAATAATCGTGATTATGATTTTTATCATAATCGAGCAGCCCTAATAGAAATATTAATATAATATAGAGACTAATGAAGCAACTCACTTTTTTCCTCTCTAGTGCTAGTTCTAGTTCCATGGTATCCTCTTCTGCCTCCTCCTCCCGGTCAGAAGATTCTGCGGAGTGGTTCCTGCTGCGCTGGTTACTCTGGCTGTCCGTATCTCGGAGAGCCGGGGAGTCCAAAGATGGAGTGCCTTCACCTTCTACCTCCTGGACCATTTCTTCAGTCTCCTCTATGGCCAGCACCTTCTTTCTCCACTTCTCCTCTTCCTCCTTCACTTCCTCTGGGATAAGAGGAGCAAGGAGAGTAGCTGCCACACCTCGCCTCTCTTCTTCCTCGCTGGTCAAAGCCACAACACTCTCGATTACTTCCTGTGTGGACAGAGGATGCAGTATTATACTGATGACCAAAGTTGATTTAAAGTAGTTTTCCCATTTCATGCAATTTAGGGAGAAGTCAAAAAAATACTTGCCTTCTTTTTGGTTTCTCTCTTAGATACAGGAGCAACAGCAGCAACAGACTGCTGTTCAGTATAACCACTATGATGAGCCACACCATTGCCATTTACAGACGAACTGGGGAAAATAATATTCAAAGTAAAATATATATATACACACACACACACTAGGGGTGTAATGATTCATCGATATGGATTGATACAATGTATGACGATACGATGCATTGATGCCATGTGTAAAATATAGATATCTGTAGTATAAAAGGCACCTTTATTTTGGCACTGTCCACATTTTCATATAATGTCCGTCTATGCATTACCACCAACGCGTGCATTCTCGTTCAATCTCACGTAACACGACTCGATATAAGGACTGTCCGAAGGCACAAGGCGAGCATATAAAACCCTTGGGATAGTTGGCGGAACAGTCGCGCGCTGTGTGAGAAGGTTTCCGTGCACGCACACAGATAGACGCTTCAACACTGCGCGAATACTAAATTGAGCTCTCCTCCGCTTTTTTGTGCATGCATGAATGAATACAGACAAAACTACATCAAAATGCATGTTTAGGCTAATATCCTTGTAAATAGTAGGTTAAGAAAAGCATATGTCTTAATGTAAACAGTGGAGAAAAAAGGCATGTGTATCAGTATATTAAATCTGTGCTTTCATTCTTAAAGTGAAAGAAAACTAATAATAAATCTTATGCTGTCAAAGAAAAATACAAGTGCTCACTGCTCCTGACTAAATAACCTTTGTAACATCAAAAACTATTATTTACAGGCTATTTAATTTATACAGTGAAGACTATGCAGTTATTTTACATTTGATTATTACATTTCTGTAGCGTACCTGAAAATGTATTTTAGACTGAGCTGAAAAACCTCAAAAAAAGCACTGTTTATTGAACTTGTGTCTTTGTTCTATTGTATTTATTTTCTGCTATTGCTTGTAATTTGGTTATCTGTAGAAAAGATGTTTAGCACTGAGCCCATAGTAGCATTTTTAGATTTATGTTCAAGTTATATATTTTGGTTGCATTTGTGAGTTAATAAAAATGTAGATGGTTGTTTAAAATAGGTATATAATATGATAATATCGATCGATATACTCCTGTATCGAATCATATAATTTTTTGAGGTATCGGCAAATATCGAATCGCTGGGTATGAGAATCGATATCGTATCGAATTGTGACGAACCATCCGATTTACACCCCTAATACACACACATAATATATATTTTATACAATAATATTTCCGTAAAATATCTTTGTTAAATCAAATTTCATAATATATTTTGTAATATTTTATTCAATGACAATTTGCAACTAGTAAACATCAATTTAAACCAGACTACTGACTGCCAGCAAAATGTCTCTTTTGTTGATCTCATATTCACAACTCACCTGCCCGTGTAATGTAGACTCTGCATCTGGTTTGCCAGGTAATGCGGGAGCACCCAGGCCACCTCATTGGTCTGAGTATTCCAGTAGTAATAACAGCCAGTATTTTCATCCCACACTTCCTGCCAATCACCCATCTCTAACCCAGCTACAACACAAGACGACAAGTATTAACTTCCACATTCTTTCATTTAGTTTTAGAATTATACTACATTCACAAAACAGAACCAGTCAACTAGAAAGCTCACCTCCTGCGAGAGAGTACTGTGTGTCATATTGAAATTCTTGTGCGGGTCCGTTCTGATCATGAGTCTGCTGGTCTGGTTTGGGTTCGGGGCGAGGAGGAGTCGGGGCTGGTGCACTCGGCTCTGTCCCAGATTCACTTGTCTGGGTTGGTTGGGTCGTAATCGCATCGATTTCCTTTAGGAAAGACATATGATAGCCAGTGTCAAAATTACAGACAGATTTTTATATAAACTGCACAAATCGATACGTCTAGTCTTAAGTAGCCCATGACTTCACTCACCGCCATAAAATTGGCAAGTGTGCTGTCAATGTCTCCGGACTGGTTGAGCTTTGCCTTCATGGCAGTCGAGGTGTTTTCAGCTGCATCTTCGTCTTCACTGTCTTCATATGCTCCAAGCAGAGATAAACCCTCTACAGAGCAAATAAAGATAAAACGGAATCAAATGTAGTAAAATGACATTATTTACAATATACAACAGCACATCTAAAAAATAAAAATAACAAAACATTTACACAAATGTCATTGAGTGTAACAATAGCTTATACACCAACAATCGTTGTGAGGCATATTTAGAACAATAATCATTAGACGACATTAAAAGATTCCCCAAAATACGAATTCATTGTATTTTTAAATATCTACCAATGTATGATCGCTTTAATGAACAGGTAAGAACAAGAATTTGTTTTTTAGATATTTTTCATAAATGTCTCAAAGAATGATGTCATGCATTCTATGTAAAATCACTTTTGTCAATTTAATTTGGCAACCGAAATGTATATTTATATCAGTTTCCACAAAAATAAGTAAATAACTTAAACATTTAACGATAATTATAAGTGATACAAATATTAAGTATATATTTTATACGCACTTATTTGTTATTACTCTTTACGTATATACAGTACATATTATGTAGTGATATCAATCTGGTATAACTTACGTGTGGCCTTCACAGCTGGTGTCTTCATTACTACATGAACTTCTCGCTGACCATCTGTGTTACCCTCAGGTTCGTCTACAACAGGAAAAAGAGAGATTATAACGTTTTTAAAACATGTATTACGAAGTCAACCTTGTTGTTCCGGTGCGGGTGAGTTAACGTTAGCATTTTTGGCTAACGCTTTGTCTGAAGCTCAGTGCAGCTGCGCTGCTAACTCGAAACTGTGGCGTAAAAATGACTTTAATAGCAAACAATTCGCTTAAATATATCAAAATACAATGTTACTTGCCATTTCATAGTGTTTACATCATAACCAGTTTGACAAGCTACATCAGCACGCACATTTATCGGTAATATGTCCCGGTGGCTAACGCTAAACCTGACAAACGGCGATTCAAAGGGTAACGTTAATAACTGAATCACACAAAGTTCATTTATAGCAACAACGGAACGGAATTTTTATTATGTTTAGCCAAATATCACAAATGACTAGTAAGTCTACTAAATAAACTCGTTTTCGACTCGCTATAGAAGCGCGCGTTTCTCTTAAAATGGTTCGTCTTGCTCCATGTTTTACGAGACTTCTGATGTCTTTCTCGCGCCCACCTTCGGATCCCGAGCCGACCCCGTCCTCTCTAGCCGCTCCCGTCGCGCCACGGATCGGTCCCGGCGGGGAGAGCTGTAATATGGTTCTTCTGCCGGTGCCTGCGCGAGTCTTCTTCCCCATCGCGACTGTTAATATCGGAGCTTCGAACTGAATCACAGCCCTGCGTGGAACTGAACTGATCGGTTCTTCTTGTTTTCCATATGGCTGATGGACTTATTTTCCTTCAAAATAAAAGTCCTCACGTAACGTCAGCGCTCTGTCCTTCTTCAAAACAAACAAATATAGTTCTATAAATGTTGTAACAGTGGGATATGGTGAAAATGTATTTATCCCTATTCATTTATATCTTATTGTTGCATAATTACGACGTATTTAAAGGAAAATAAGGACTTAAAATATCTAATGATGTGCAGATCTGCTGTGTAAAAATAGTAGGCTATAAATTATAAATTATTATTATTGTTGTTTTGGTTGTTTTTATACATCAGTGGTTTGACATGATATGATATATTTAAAATGATTTTACTATAGTCGTATACTATTAGGCATATTTTCTAATAATAACAACACTACTAATAATTGATAAGAATTGTCTTTGATGTTAATTTTTCCACATTATTATTATTATTATTATTATTATATATTTCAGTGATTTGATTTGGTCTTTTATAATTTTTTTATCTTTGTTTTATACTACTATTAATATTTTGTTTGCAATAATAATACTTTTTATTATTATAACTTGTCAGTGATCTTAAATTTTAAGTTAAATTTCAAGTTCAAGTTTAGCTTTATTGTCTTTCCGCTACATGTGGGTACACACAGTGGAACGAAACGTGCCTCACGGGACCACGGTGCTACATAAATACAGGCATACAAAACATTAAACATTTTAATGTTTCAAATGTTATTATAAATTAAAAATACTATTATTATTATTATTATTATTATAGTTTGTGGGATATATTGAAATAATTTTCACTTTTGTACATTTACAATTATTTGTGACCCTGGACCAGTCTTAAGTAGCTCAGGTATATATTTTTAACAATAGCCAACAATACACTGTATGGGTCAAAATTATCTATTTTTCTTTCATGCTAAATATCATTAGTACATTAAGTAAAGTTTATAATCCATTAAGATATTTAGTAATTTCCTATCATACATATATCAAAACATATTTTTTGTTAAGTAATATGCATTGCTAAGAACTTCATTTGGACAATTTTTAAAGCCTTAACAACCTGGAGCTGAAAACTGTGGAGATGATCGTGGACTTCAGGAGAAACCCCCCTGCTCCCCCCCCCTCACCATCATGGACAGCACTGTGACTGCAGTGGAGTCATTCAGGTTCCTGGGCACCACAATTTTTCAGGACCTGAAGTGGGACAATCACATAGAATCCATTGTGAGAAGGGTCCAGCAGAGGTTGTACTTCCTTCGCCAGCTGAGGAAGTTCAGCCTTCCACAGGAGCTGAAACAGTTCTACTCTGCCATCATTGAATCCGTCCTCTGCACGTCAATAACTCTCTGGTTCAGCTCAGCTACCAAATCTGACCTCAGACGATTACGGAGGGTTGTCCGGACTGCTGAGCGAATCATTGGTACAACCTTCCCCACTCTCCAAGAACTGTACTCATCCAGAGTGAGCAAAAGAGCTGGCAAAATCACTCTGGACCCCTCACATCCAGCACACTCACTCTTTGAACTGTTACCGTCTGGTCACGCCACAGAGCTCTGATCACCAGAACGACCAGACACAGAAAGAGTTTCTTCTCTTAGGCAATCCATCTCATGAACACTTGACATTAAACATGGAACACACAACACTATTATACAATTATTTATTCATCACACATACTTATTTTTTTTTCTTTTTAAATGTGCACATGTCAGACCTGTACATACCTAATTGTCTGTATTTTATATGTGTTTTTGCTATTTTGTACATTGCCTATTTGTATATTGTTCTTTTGTTGTCTGTGTCCTGTCCTGTCGCTGTCATTCTGTTGCACTGTGGAGCTTCTGTCACAATAACAAATTGCTTATATGTATAAACATACCTGGCCAATAAAGCTCATTCTGATTCTGATTTTAAAGGCTATTTTCTCAATATTTAGATTTTTTTGCACCCCATTCCAGATATGTAAATAGTTGTATCTAAGCCAAATATTGTCATATAATAACAAACCATACAACAATGGAAAGCTTATTTATTCAGCTTTCAGAAGACATATATTTGGAAAATTGTTTTATTTGACTGGTTTTATGATTGGTTTTGTGGTCCGGGGTCACATTTTATGTTGAACTTATATTAAGTGCAGCTTGTGTATTTGTAAGGTTTAGACTGTATATCTTTAAATCACAAGCCTGAAAATGTCATACCAAAATATGATGACCCCCCACACATGATTTTGGGACTGTGGCACTGATTCTATTTTGTAAATATGCTAGCAAAATTTACATAATTTTAAGCATAATTTGATTGCTTATAATAATTTGTCTTCCTCTATTGATTGTTCACACATTTTGAACCTGTGAATCCAGTGAACAGAAAGCAGGAGCACTAGAGAATGATTAAAACCTATTAAGAGTCTTACATCAAAATGGAGACCCAAATCTGTTACAGGAAACCTGCATTATTTATGAACAGGGGCACATTGTTAGAATTCCACAATTTATCACTGACACGGCCAACCTCACTGAACAGATTCACTGAATGCCGTGAACGGACAAGGAAAACGTAGAAATCTGATTGAATTAACAAATCCCTGACTGAGAAATGAAAATACTTTCTACAGATACATTTTATGTTGCGATTTCATAGTGTACCACAAATACTGTCACAATAAGAAAAAAGAAAGAAAGAAAGAAAGAAAGAAAGCTCTTTGGCTTGCTTCATATCAAGAAAATTGGTTCCCTTTAATTACATAAGCATCTGTGTTACAAATAGACAGGAAAAATGATGTGTAAATTGTTATATTTCATATTTTAATTCTTAAATATAAATATTTCAATTCTAATATATGTTCTAATTGTTTATTATGAATATCATTAAGTATATAATTACAATATTTCTATTTTACTTCAAAAATCTACAAAACACTTTATTTAAAATAAAAATATAAAAAAGACACTACTTTTGTAGAGCAGTGGCCTCAGTATTTCATCACCCTTCTTCTGCAGTTTCAAAAACTCGTAAGTATCATCATGCTCGTTATAGCTGCTTGATCTATGGTTCCTCACTGATCTTCTTCACTCGTTCTCTTCCAGTGATCCCTGTGCCTTCAACCTTTCCGTCACCTTCATCCTCCTCATCATCAGAGCTGTCGGCCCAGCGGCCTACCCGTCTCACACCGTCTGCCACCACAGGCGCATTAACGCAAGGATTGTGGTCGTAGATGACGAGCTTCAAGCCTCTCAAGCAGGTGAGCGACGGAAACTGGCGAATGCGATTGCGGTCCACATCGATCACCTCCAAATAATGCATCTTCAGCATCATGGGAGGGAAATCATTTAGCAAGTTCCCTGCTAGCCAGATGCTGCGTAGCTCCTCCAGTCGCTCAAGCTCGGTCGGTAAGCTACGTAGCTGGTTGTATCCCAAATGGAGGGTCTTGATGTTGGGAAGCTCACATATTACTTGAGGGAACTTGGTGAAGCAGTTGGTCTCCAGCCACAAGGTTTTAAGCTCGGTGAGTTGCCGCAGTTCCTTCGGCAGCCAGTACAGTTGGTTATTACCGAGATAGAGGATGTTTAGCTGAACGAGGCTGCATACGACCAGAGGAAGCTCCTTGAAACAGTTGAAGTCCAAGGCTAGAAGCTGGAGCTTCTGCAGGTTTCGCAGTTCTGGCGGCAGGTTGCTCAGGTGGTTGTCGCTCAGGTAGAGTTTGACCAGTTCATCGAAGGCAGAAGCTCTGACTGGAAGGCGACGTAACTGCCGGCTACTCAGGTCTAGAGTACGATCAAGGGGCATCTCCTTCAAGTCGCCTACTAAGAAACGTTGACATCTCTCGGAGGGCACAAAGGCGACAGCACCTCTCACAACATTTCCCATCTTCTCGGTCCACATTCATGGTATCTTCCGAAACAAAATAAGGGTACACTCTTAAAAACAAAGACTCCAACAATCCCATTGGTAAAAACATTTTGGTTCTCCAAAGAACATTACAGTGACCAGTTCTTAACAGAACCTTTTTTCTTAGTGTGAAGAACAACCTTTTGTGGAATGGAAAGATTCCATGGATGTTCCTTCACGGAACCACAAATGCCAATAAAGAACCCGTATTTTTAAAAGTGTAGACCAGTCACAATTAAAAGACAAGATTAAAACTCGAATGTTCCTTTCGTCTTACCAGGTTGTCGAAAACGTCGATCTTCATTTACCATCAAGCTTTTTTGTCACAAGGAATGAGGCGATGGGCGGCAGTGTGGTGTTTCATGCTCCTGTGTTCTGCTGACACCTCTGCCCTGCCAGTTGCAGAGAGCACCAGAGATGACATCCCACACGCTCCTCCCCATTCTGGATAAATGATTTCTTCCAGCGCTGGAAGGTGGAGCTGTCCGGGAGCTGTGATAAGCCTAAAGTTATCGTGCAATTAAGGAATTTGAGGGTCATCTGAGACCTTCTATTTAGGCGCTTATCTCAGTCAGGACCCTCTACATAACAGAGAACACTTGAGTGCACCACTCCAAAGATAAGACTTGCCCTGTTATGGACAACCAACAGAGGCTGTCGATATCACATGGCATACCACAGTATTTCGTTTTAGGAAGTTAAAGAGTATATAGGGATAGGAAATAAAAAATATTATAATATATATACAATTTCTGAATTAAATATATTGATTGTATATATTAATATATATTATTTGTAGTGAAAGTAAAAATATATATTTATCATATAAAAAATATAATTTTCTGTATGCATTTCAATTATTCTACAGAATTTAATACTTTTAATGAAGCTTTTTTTTCTTCATTATGACAGTTTTATCATGCTGATATTTTTCCTTATGCCAAAACAAACAAAATGTATAAATGAATAAAAAATAATTAATATATTTATATAACAAATGAAACAGAATAAATAAACATATAAAAAATTAAATGAAAAACATGCTCGTTATAAAAGACATTGTATGTATGAAATCCATTTAAATGTATTTTTAATAAATTTAAAGATCCAGACAGAATAAACATTTGCTTTATTGACCTTTTTATTATTACTTCATTTATTAGATTTTAATAGGTTCATCTTTGAGATCAGACCAGACTTGCCCAAAATTATTTTATGAGTGTTTTCTACACGTAAGAATTTTCCTCCCTATCTAAAATTAATGTTGATCCTTAATCCAAAATTAGTAAATCACTTCTATGAGTAAATGCAACACTGGTGATATTGCACTCTCAGTCATTCTTCTCATAACTCAAGGCTAAGCTATTTAGTGGTCTATCAAAGGTCTCCAGTGATTTAGACTATGATTGAGAACCCTCAAGTGCTGTCTGAAAGGCCTGAGTACCACTTCACAGTGGAGGGAACGGACGGAAAGTGAGAAAAGGGATTACGCCAGATCACAACTAAATGTAATTTAAGATTTAAACTTTCAACATAATCCTCCAAGGACTATTTAACCAATTCTTTTAGGCTGTTCTAAGTGGTTTAAGGGAATGTATTTAAATATACATAAAAACAGAGATTTATATATATATATATATATATATTTATAAGTATAGCCATCATTAGACAATTTGTAATCATTCTTGCACCCCTGCTAGCATTCTTGCACCAATATAATATTTTTTTTCACCTGAACTTGGCTGCAGATGTGAAATACAAAGTAAGAGTTTCAGACCTACAGGTTTTGCTTGCCTCATCATTTAACAGTGAGCTTTGCATTCTCAGCAGAACCAACGTGATCATCATAAAATAAAGTTTAGATGATGAGAAAGATCACGTTTACATCCAAATGATAATTAATCAACACAGAAAGGAACCAAAACTTCAAACTGTAGCTATGAATAGCTTAAATCTGGATTCAGGCAGATTTACTGAATGGAATGTATTCGTGAGCCGTTTACTGTGTGTGGAAGTGACGATGCCTTCCTGCAAACAATAAATAGAGTTCACTCTAGATTTGTATGTTGTTACATACAAGCATATTTTACAAAACACTATGAACTAAAAATAGGATTATAATGTATTTTGACTATATTTTCCGCTGCTAAAGATCAGAACTGAAATGCTACTAGCATTTACGTTACATAGTAAGCTAGCTTTGGATTTAGGAGTTTAAATATTATTTAACATTATTTAAGGAAAGCCCTTTATTGTGATGCAAGATCACCCCTTATAGAATTATTTGTTTAATGATAATCTCTCTCTCTCTCTCTCTCTCTCTCTCTATATATATATATACGTTATTTGTTATTTACAAGCTGCTGACAAGAAATAGACCTTACAGACTTATCAGCGAAAGGTTTTACAGTGAAAAGTTTTACAACTCTTTTACAACTTAATTTTAAAACACCCTTTTTGTCAGACAGCTCAAATTATGAATTCTTAATCAACGTGTTACCTGCATTTGGCTGCAGATGTAAAATATGATAAATATTCTAAACGATTATAAGATAATCTGTACTCTAAGAAGAGTTTGTTAAATGGCAGATAACACAGTATTATTGATATTAAATATAACATATTATAATTGCAAAACATATCAGCTACTTAAACTGTGTGCCAAAGATGTTTCAGGTATAAAAAGAGTGACTACAGTCTAACTGTTTCATCCCATTTTCACATCATACGAATCTCATAAGTGTCCTGTAGAGTGCCTAATATCCAGCAGACAGTGTCCAGCACAATTTTCAGTCTAGTATGAAATAAACTGAAGGTCAAGGGGTCAGAGGGTAAAGGCTATTCCCCAGCATTCTCGTCTGTAGGAAACACAGCCATCTTGGATCTGAGAGGAGAGGGTAAATTAATGCGGTTAGTCAATTCCTTTTCCACCAAAAATACATTGCACAGCAGGGTTTGCATCGCATATATAGGTCCAAATTAACATTTGCAGCTTTGTGCGCATATCCAAGCAGTTATTTAGTCGCTGAATGAATGCATTGACACGTTTGCACGGCTTTACTGGTTTCTGTTTTTGTTCGAGGCCGGAGTTAGCCGACTAACGTTAGCGCTGAGCGCTAACAAAACAGACCCTAGCCTAAACCATTTAAACAGATAGATACATGTATTGTGTGCGTCTAGACATCTGTTATAAAACTAAAGCACCACGACTAGTATAGATTAAATGGTCCAGTGTGTTTTGGTTTCCATCAAAATCTTTATACCGAAAATGTCTTATTTGCAGTTAGCAGCTTAACAGCTAACGAGACAGCTAACGTTAACTAGCTTATGTAAATGAGAACATTTCGTGACATGCGATTTTTAATTTTATTTATTTCTCTCAGTAATTATGTTCGTAACATCCTAACACGCAGGAATCCGTTTTAACACTATTAATAAAGTTTGCAGTGTATGTAAATGTGAGTATGTTGAAGTATCTGGCTAGTAATTGATGTTTTTCATGGATTTAGCTGCTGAATTAAGCGGTTTCTGTGTTTGCTGACAGGTGTCAGTTTGGAAAGTGATATTTATTTGTTTTCCAACCACAAGGCGAATACCTGCTTTGTTTTGAAAAGATTAATACAATTATTTATTTAACAACGTACCGCCATGGTGGGTCTAAATGTTCTTATAGCATTAGACTGTCCGCTAAAGTACATTTAAGTTTAATCTTACTAATCCTAATTGTATGATTTAGGTGTAAAGTGAGTTGACAAAATAGCTTGTACCTTTTTAGAATGCACTTAAATCAACATATAGCCTTGGGTCTTGTTCTGCAGTGGTAATTCATTATTTATTACAAGTTCTCAGTTGTGCTGTATAGAAGTTAATGATATGTCCACTAGACGTGCAGAAAAGATCATCTGGTATGAATTTGGTTCAGGAATGAAACATCTTGGTTTTAACCATCTCTTCTCTTCTGTAGGTGACAAACGGAATGTTCAGTGCAATGAGAAAGTTTGGGGAGGGGGACAGTGACTATGATGAGAGCATATTCTACAGCCAGGCGTCAATGTTCCCACATCGATCGGATAAAGAAGTATGTTGATACTAGTTAATTCTGATAGTTAAGTTCATTGTGTAAAATCCTTCTCTTGGCTGGAGGTCTGATAGAATTATGAAATGTAATTATTATAAGCTTAACATTATATATTTCACTTGCACTGTCAACATCATCACTGACCTGACCAACTAAAAATATATTTTAAACCGATACGCTACCAGTCAAAAGTTTTTGAACAGAATGTGTTTTAAAGAATTCTCTTCTGCTCACCAAGCCTGCATTTATTTGATCCAAAATACAGCAAAGGAGTAATATTGTGAAATATTCTTACTATTTAAAATAACTGCTTTCTATTTGAATTAGTGATGCGCGGATGAAGGTTGTATCCGTGGGTAATCCGCGGGTTGGGTGGGTCATGTAATAAAAAATACATTCTAATTAATTGCGGGTGGGTCGCCGGTGGATGAGAGAAATCATTAGTGATGCAAATATTCTCAAAAATATGAACGTGTTTTAAATTCATTTTTTCATCAGGCAGGCAGACACACACAGATTTCATTTTTTGTGTTCGCCTGTTCGGGAAGTTGCAGTGACAGATACAGTGGCATTCCAGATAAAGTTTGAATGGAGTAAAGCGTGTGTTTATGCTATTAAGAAAGTGTAGGCAATCTGGCCAAAGAAGAACTTTTGTTTTTAATAAAAAAAGCAGCCAATATCATGGGTATAAAAACAAGCATTGACTTGACTAGAGCGACCATGATCAGCTCCGGTGGCCGCGTCGGAGCCGTAATGCGCGGCAGACGTGATGCGCAGATCAGTTCTCACATCACTGAATCTGCTGTTAAAAATGAACCATCCATTCATCATATCATCGTGCAAAACTAAGAAATAGTCTAATTAGAATCGTTGTAATGTGATGATCGGGTCGGGTCGGATATCTAAATCAGAGAAAAATATAGGTGCGGGTTGGGTGGCGGGCGGATAATTTATTTAAAGCAGTGGATTCGGGTAACGCTTGAGCTCATCCGCGCATCTCTAATTTGAATATATTTTAAAATGTAATTTATTTCTGTGATCAAAGCTACATTTTCAGCATCATTACTCCAGTTTTCAGAGTCACATGATCCTTCAGAAATCATTCTAATTTGCTGTTCAAGAAACATTTGTTATTATAATTATCAATATTTAAAACCGTTGAGTTTTTTTTAGGGGGCGGGAGGGATTATAGACATTAGTACTTTTATTTAGCAAGAATGCTTTAAATTAATCAAAAGTGATGTTAAAGACATTTAAAATGTTTCAAAATATTTCTATTTCAGATAAATGCTGTTCTTGAACTTTCTCTATTAATCAAAGAAACTTCAAAAAATTCTACTCAGCTGTTTTCAACATCATAAAAATATTAAATGTTTATTGAGCCGCAAATCAGAATATTAGAATGATTTCTGAAGGAGCATGTGACTGGAGTAATGATGCCAAAAATTCTGCTTTGAAATCACAGAAATAAATTACATTTTAAAATGTATTCAAATAGAAAGCAGTTATTTTAAGTAGTTATTCTTTCACAATATTTATGCTTTTGCTGTATTTTAGATCAAATAAATGCAGTGTCTTAAGACACAAATTTTTTTAAAATTTAAAAAATACACAGATGAAGCAAATACACATCCAATGTATGTCATTTGTTCTTCAATGTGTTGCATTAGCTCAAAAAAGCGTCTCTCATTTGTCAGTAAATGAAATTGAGAGAAATGTGTAAGAAAAATACACTACTGATCAAAAGATTTTCATATTTTTATTCAGCAAGAATGCATTAAATTGATCCAAACGTTCAGTAAAGACCTTTATAAGGTTACAGAAGATTATTTCAAATAAATGCTGTTCTTTTAAACTTTCTATGAAATAATCCTGAAAAAATTGTATCACAGTTTCTACGAAAATATTAAGCAGCACAACTGTTTTCAAGGTTTATAAAAACAAGAAATGCTTCTTGAGCAGCAAATCAGCCTATTAGAATGATTTGTGAAGGATCATGTGACACTGAAGAAAATTTTGCTTTGCCATCTCTGAAAAAAAAACATTTTAAAATATATTCAAATAGAAAATCTTTAATAATAGTACTGTATTTTTCATCAAATAAATGCAGACATAAAAGCGTAATGAGCATAAAAGACTTCTTTCCAAAACATGAAAAGCTCTTACCATCCACAAACGTTTGAACTTTAATGTGTATGTAAAATATGTATATGTAAACATATGTTTCTAATTTGTGTGTTGGCAAGTAATGTTAAAAACATGCAAATTCAAATGAGATGTTCTAACTTCTCTCGGTTTTCAGATGCTGCCATCTCCTTCGCCGTCATCGTCAGGTCAATTGTCACAGCTTGGTGCGAGTTTGTATGGTCCGCAAAGTGAGTACAAGTCTTCAGTATGGCTTATAGTACTGAAAAATCGTTGTGATGCTAATAGAAACACCATGTGCTCTGATTCTGAGCACCAATTGATCAGTGATTCTTTCCCGGCTCATTTTGTAGGTGCACTAGGTTTCTCAATAAGGGGCTTGAGCAACAACAATCCTCAATTGAACCGTAGTTTAACACAAGGCACTCAGTTACCGAGCCATAGCACCCCAACAACAGGCATCCCAACAATGCCCCTCCACACACCACCTTCGCCGAACAGGTACGCCATCTCCTCTGCTTGATTGATGTTGATTTATGATGTGATCTGTTAAATCCCGGCCTTGCTGGTGTTCTGCAGGGGCATCCTGCCTATGAACACCAGGAACATGATGAGTTCGCAGGTAGGGCAGGGCATGGGCATGAGCGGCAGGACCAACAGCATGGGCAGCTCTGGCCTGGGTAGCCCTAACCGCAGCTCTCCCAGCATTATCTGCATGCCCAAGCAGCAGCCAGCACGCCAGCCATTCACCATCAACAGGTAAGAATGACTACACGAGAGATTGTGATAGCAAACTACTTGCTTTGGTAAGGCTTTTTAGGACTGTCAATTGAACAGGTTTATTTAAAAAGTAATGACCTGTACAGAATTACCAGTGCCAGGACAGTGGTCAGATTGTGCTCTGTGATATGGGAATGAAACAAATTATAAAGTGACTTCTGAAGTCGTGAATTGTAATGTAATGTGCTATCATTTTCCACAATAATAGACTGTTTTGGCTCAACAGTAAGGATTGAGGGTTGACCCAGTGTTTCCCCTAGGTTTATAGCTTTGGGGATTAATTAAATTAATTGTATTATTAATTTAATAAAAACAAATATTTTTAAATGAAAATTAATGGGCTGCATAACGATTTTTTGAATGAATGGCCGAATTCTTTCGAATTAAACCAATCTTATTTTTTTGGCTAAAAACATAGTGTTTAATTAAACCACCTGTCATAAAGGAAAACAAATATTTCAGGATTTAAAAAAAAGTACATTACATTTTACTATTGGGCAAATTACAAACAGAAACAACTAATTAGAATAATAACAAAAATGGCCTCATTACATATTCTTGCTTGCATTGTATGATTTTTGATTAATTGCTTTAAAAATAAGGTTTTAATCGTTTTATTATAGTAGTAGTAGCCTATTATGCACATGTTCCACTGAACAATAGTAATTACATACATTTGTATTTCTGCCCAATACTAAAATCTAAAACTAATAGTTTTCAAAAAATGTAAATAATAATAAAGATAATAAAGACTGAAACCAAAGAATGTTCTGCAGGAACACGTTCACTTTGATTCAAGTTCTATCTTCCTGATGAAAGTTATTACATAAAGGGTTCCCTTTTCTACCAGTAGGTCCGTCCCCTTCTATTGAAACACTGGTCTCACCTTTACAAAAAGCTTTCAAAAAACACCGCCCAGTGTGTGTATATGATCCGCACAGAGCGAGCTGATGACATTGGACGGCTTGTGCGGGCTAGTTTATTACACGAGCGAAAACTATGGAAAAGAAGGCAAATGAAACGGTCAAATGCTCGTGAAGTGACTCTCAGAGCAGTTCTGGATATGTTGTTCATGTATTTATGTCCTCATTTAGTAAGGCGGCAGACGTTAATATCACCGGAAGCGTCACACGTGCTTCTGTATGAGTAGTAAACAAACCCGCTCGTCTGCGCCATACATTAACACAGAGACAGGCAGAAGTCATATTTAAAATTATGCCCCCCTAAAATAATGGTAGGGGAAACACTAAAAAAAACTACTTGCCCAACCCTCAATCCTTTCTTTTGAGACAAGAGATTCTATTATAAAATATTTTAATTAATATAACATAATATATAAAATAATAAGTGAATTTGTGAATTGGTGGGTTTTTGTTAAATGTGAGCCAAAATATACAATTAAAAGAACCAAAGTTAAACTACTTCAGCATTGAATTTATTTAATACACGAGTTTCACAATTTGAGTTGAATTACTGAAATAAATGAACTTTCCACGACATTCTAATTTGAGATGCATCTGTAGTATAATAATTAATATTACAATTATATTGTATATTTTCAAATCTAATATTAAATAAATTTTTATTTGCAGAAAATTGTGCTATTATGATTAGGGATGCAACAATACAGATAGCCCACGGTTCAATACATAACACTTTTCATAACTTTTCAGTTTGTTTCGACCTGGCACATCAGTGTTTTTTGTGATTTAAAATGCACTTTTTTAAAGGAGACACTTTTTACAATATGTAATATAAGTCTCAGGTGTCCCCAGAATGTGTCTGCTCAAAATACCCCACAGATCATTTCTTATATCATTTTGAAAATGCCTATATTGCATGGAAGCAGAAACGCACTGTTTTTGTGCATGTCTCTTTAAATGCAAACGAGCTGCTGCACCCCGCCCCATTTTCCAGAATAAGACTGTGCCTTTACAGCTCGGTCCTCAGATACTTTTGCTAAAAACATTTGTTTGGTTTTGATTATCATGTCTGTCATGCTGAAATCATGCATTTTAGTTTAAACTTCTTATATATGGTTTTCTGAGCGCACACATCTGAAGCACGCGCACAGAAAGCTGCTGTCACATGGTATGCGAGTACTAAACTAAGTTCTCTTCTTATGCTTAAACTGTCAAATACACACAAGTTTATGTTAAAAACACACGTGAGTTACAAAAACAGTTGGTTATGTCTGTGAAGGTAAACAGCTTGGAAAGAAATCACGTTTTTATTAGATCTGCGTGGCAGCAGCATAACATACAGTAAATAAATCAATAATTCCACTGCTCTGTTGTCTCTTCTGATGCTGGGACTCTTAATAGTGTTCTGTGCTCGTCAGTGCAGCCAAAGACAGAACAGTTAGCATGCTCAGCTTGAGCTTTCGCCATGGCGTTACAACTAGTACACCGTTGTCACTTGCGAAAACACAATGACGGTGCCATGGGAGGAAACGTGCAGATTAAGGGGCGTAATATTCTAATAAGATCACCTTACCTCGTCACGGAGGGAGAGAAATCTGACACGCTCATTTTTTTCAGAGGATTGCAGAAAAAGGCTTACCAAAACAAATACTTGGTTGTCCTTTTTCATGTTTTCTGGGTTGGTAGATGCACCGGGGACCCGATTATAGCACTTACACACAGAAAAAGTTAGATTTTCATATGTCACCTTTAAAACTATTTATTTTAAAAAGGAACATGTATTGTCATATGTCTACTTAAAATTAATTTTGAGAGAAGTATTATTTTTCCCTATAGGTTGGATTGGCCATTATTGAGTGCTATAAACACATGTAATGTCTGTTTCATTCATACTGGAAGCCGGAGGGCCTCCTCGCACAGAAACTAAGTAATAGAATTTATGATGCTCCAATAATTCAATCCTTAATATGGACAAAGGCCTTCAACCATCAGTGGCTACGTTTACATGCAACCAAATAATCCGTTTGTATTCGGTTCGACGGCTCAGACTGTAAAGCCTTCATGTGATGTGAACACCTTAATCGATCTGTTTGAGAAATGGATAAATATTAATTCTGCTGTTTAAAACCACTAAAGAAACAGTGTAGGAGAGTAGTTATGTGCAAACAATGGGAAACTATTTTTGTGCAGTGTGCGCATGTTAAAAAAAAAAAAATCAATTCAGATTTTAAGCTTAAGTGACATAAACGCATATATCAACCAATCACTTTATTTAGTATTCATGTAAACATTACATTTAGATTCACAAATCTGAATGAATTCAGTCTGATTGAAACAAAAAGTGTGTATGTGAACATAGCCACTGTAACTAAATAAAAAGAAAATTGAAACATTTTGAATGAGATATGAAGACAATAAACTCTCACCTGCGACAATGTATAGTTTATCTGTGTTCTCTTAAAGCCGCAATTCACAAGCGCGTATTGAACCGTGGATGTTGAATCAAAAAGCTCATTATATTGAGAGTTGTGGCATCCCTTATTATTATTATACAGGAAACTCTAAGTAAAAAATAAAACAATTACAAAATAAATACATACTGATTGGTTTGAATGTTCAGCCCATTATGGTACAACCAAGACTATCACAAGTCATTCTGTGTCAGCAACAAATGTCATAGAAAACCAAATGTGTGTTTTTGCAAAGCATTATAATGCATGTATATGATTAAAAATAAAAGTAAGATATCAACCTGTAGTGGCAGATTTTTTATATTTTTGTTTTCTGTTTATAAGGCTTTTTTTCTGGCAACATATGGTTACATACATGCACATTGAAAGCTTGTTCAAATCTGCTGTCATCAATAGATTATTTCTCATAATCTTAAATACATATATATGTGTATTTTAATTAACTTTCACCTTAGGCCAAGATAAGGCCAATCAAGACTGATTAAGACTGACCTTAACAAAAGGGTCAAATCCTCATGTGTGTCATTGTAGTATGTCAGGATTTGGAATGGGCCGGAGCCAGGGGTTTGGCATGAACTCCTTATCCAATAACATCTTCAACGGGACAGGTGAGTGCTGTATGGAGCGTGCTTCGTGATGATACACCACGTCAGGAACCGTGACGCTTAAGTTGTGCTCTGGAAAGAAAATAGCTCATTCTCATATTCTTTCTGCTGTCTGGCAGATGGGAGTGAAAATGTGACAGGAATAGACCTCTCGGAATTCCCAGCACTTGCAGACAGAAGTCGGAGGGAGGGAAACGGCAACCCAACACCGTTGCAAAATCCGCTGGCTGGAAGGGCACCCTATGGTACGAGTTCATTTTACACACCCGCATTACTTTGCTGAAACCGAAACCCTCTTAGTATTTATGACTAAGCACGCTTCTCCTCCAAAGGATGATGTGTTGTGAATGCATGACAAGGTCAGGGGTTTTTATTTTGATTTCCTCACAATAACCCTCAAAGCTTTATTAAAATGTATCTCTCCATAGTTGGAATGGTCACAAAGCCATCGAACGAACAGTCACAGGACTTTTCCATTCACAACGAAGACTTCCCTGCCCTGCCCGGGCCCAACTACAAGGACCCGACGTTAAGCACGGATGAAAGCAAATCAGTCAGTATTGCCTGAGTTTGATCTTTGATAAGCTTCAGGGAGAGATTGCATAAATAACATGTCATTGTTTTGCAGGATGGGTAAGAATGCGTGGCTATTAAAATTAAAGTGATGCCGTCCAGTGCTGTGACTGTGATTGCTTGAGCTTTAACTGATTGTTGTGGCCTCTGCTGTCTCCACAGAGCTTGAACTCTTCAGGAAAAGGCAGCTCAAGTGCAGATGGACCCAAGTTTCCCGGTGACAAGACATCATCAGCACAGAATAACAACCAGCAAAAGAAGGGGATCCAGGTGTTGCCTGATGGTGAGGCTCTCTAGCAACATGCACCACTGTATCTCAAACTGTCCTGAGCTTAAACATGACTGTTGAATAAAACAAATCATGTGCAAGTTTTTTCTTCAAGAATCTGTTTTAGAAGGCTTCAATGCAACAGGCAGGGTTCCCAGTTCAGGGTGTGTTTTAAACATATATAATAATAATAATAGTTTCAAGCCCATAAAAAGTAATGGTAGTCATTAACATCTTAAATCATGTTTAAATAATAAAATAATATTATATATATATTTTTTTTAATTGTCATAATTAAAAAAAATCAAATATTTAAATTGATATAAAATACGTTTGAATATGATTGGGGTGTTTTTGTTTAAAACATTTTTTTATATATATATATTTTTTTATACAAGTATTAAGGTTTTTTGATTTTGTTATTTTTAATAGTTTGTCTACATGGTTTTCATTAATTTTTATTTCAGTTTTAATTATCTTAGTACATCAAGATGAACTTAAAGAAAGTGTGAAATAAAATAAGTTTTTTTTTTATTAGTTTTTGTATTTCAAGTAACAAAAACAGTTTTATGGTTTAAGGGTGCTTTCACACTTGGTTCACTTGCCTGGTCCGAACCCAAGTTCGATATTTTTTATTCGGGTCTGAACCGCGGTTTATTCGTTTGCGTCAGCTGTTTACCAGCAGCTTGTTGCTCTCTTCATTTTTATACATTTATTTTTGAACCATTGGTTTTGTTTCCAAAGCTTCGGTGCATAACGGCACTTGAGTCTGTCTTACGAATGTACTGCTAATGCTCTAAAGAACGCTAAAGGCGAACAGAAATGAAACATACAGCTCTCTGCTTGAAGTGAGTCAGTCACGCTTGTCAGGAAAGTGAGTGAAACACAAAACACACATTTTTATCAAATAATACGTCATTAATAGAGGTTCACTTCGCGATTTGGCACGATTGCGTTCTCATCAGCAGCGAACTGTACCGGAGTTCACTTGAACCGTACCCCAGACCACCCTTTTTAAGCAGACTCTGGTACGGTTCGCGGGTACGCACCCGAGTTTGGAAGACAGCGTTCAACATCATCCAAACGCTGACGTCAATCGAACTCGGGTGCACACCAAAAGTGCTAGTGTGAAAGCACCCTTAGTTAACTATAATTACCCTCACTAGTATTTGCTCTATGCACAAATAGAATTTAAAATAAAAAAACCTGCATCGCTGGAAAACTCATGGAAATTAATTGATCAAAAGATGTACTAACCCCGTCCAGTGGACACTTTCAATCAAACTTGTCATTTATTCACATCTTTTATAGGCAAGGTAACAAACATTCCCTTAGGAATGGTGACAGATCAGTTTGGGATGATTGGACTCCTGACGTTCATCCGGGCAGCTGAAACGGACCCTGGGATGGTTCACCTGGCTTTAGGAAGCGACCTAACAACGCTAGGACTCAACCTCAACTCTCCGGAGTAAGATACTTTCTTGTGCCAGATATTGATTTCTTGTCAATGTTCTCTTTTAGTACACACATTAATTTTATTTCGGTTTGTAGGAATCTATATCCTAAGTTTGCATCTCCCTGGGCTTCAGCTCCATGTCGACCACAAGACATTGGTACGGGTTCATTTGACTTGACCTGTAGAGATGACCAATTAATTTAGACTTCAGAAATAAATGCAATTGTTTGTTTTTTAGACTTCCATGTTCCTTCAGAGTACTTAACCAACATTCACATAAGGGACAAGGTGAGGTGATAAACACTTCAGTAAAACCGCAATGAAATTGTTATATGTGGATGCTGCTAACCTCATAATGTGCTCTGTACAGCTGGCTGCAATAAAACTGGGACGATACGGTGAAGACCTGCTGTTTTACCTCTACTACATGAACGGAGGAGACCTCTTACAACTCCTCGCTGCTGTTGAGCTGTACGTCCTGCTGATTAAATCATTCTAGGACTCTTTGCTGATAACCAACCACGGGTGGAAATTGAGAGCTTAAATGGAACGTTTTGTTGTTTGCAGCTTCAACCGGGACTGGCGGTACCATAAAGAGGAAAGGGTTTGGATCACAAGAGCACCTGGCATGGAGCCCACGCTAAAGACCAACACCTACGAGAGAGGAACATACTACTTCTTTGATTGTCATAACTGGAGGAAAGTCGCTAAGGTAAAGATACTTCCTCTACCTTTTTCTTTTCTATAGCTACAGACTCTTGCTGATAGTCACTCACTTGACTGATTAAGGGTGAATCCAATTTCTCTGTCTTACCCCTTCCCCTACCCCTTCGTCTTACCCCTAGCCCTTGTCCCTCGAAACCGAGTGGTAAGCGCTAGGGGTGAAAACATACCCCTATGAAATGAGACCCCACTTGGTTACTGTTACGTCATCATACATCGTCGCTAGCTGGCTGCTACGTCACCAGAGGCGACAAGTGTTGATCACAAACTTGCCGTCTGCAAGTGTGTGTATGTCGATTGTGTGGGTTTTAGTGATGTTTTCTCTATTCAGACTGTTGTGCAAATCAGCAATGTAATGTTAGTGTGGAAAAATAGCGATTTAAAAAAAAAAAAACGTTTCAATTAAGAACATGGTTGCAAATATATATATGTACAGTACTGTGTAGAGCACAAAACAAGACTGTCGTAATTTTTAAACAAATTATTTAAGCAGAAAATACTCTCTGGATGATCTGGCCGCAGTGTGTTCTGGGTACCCCTTGGTTTCAAGTAAGCTCGCGAAAATGCTTTGTTTTAAGGGGTATCTACCCCTTAGCCCTACCCCTCGGTCAAAATGAGAATTGGGACAGCCCTTACTCTCACGTGAACGCGCAAAACTAAGGGTAAGGGGAAGGGATGCATCGCTCCGATACTGAGGATCGGTATCGGCTCCGATCCAGTCATTTTCTGCGGATCGGGTATCGATCAGACGAGACCGATCCAAATCCGATCCTGTGCTTTTAAGCTTATACTATTCTGTGTTGTTGTTAAGCCCCACGGAAGCCACAAAAACATCATAAAGCAACATAAAGTGTTTGCACACTATATTTCAAGTGTTCTGGAGCTGTTCCATAGTTTAATCTGAGGTACAGATGAATATTTAAGTCGTTAAATTCAAGTCTACGTGAACTTCTCTCTCCGCTGCGGTGGTCTGTCATCCTCCGTTCAGCATTCAAACCGCGCATCGCGTTCGGTTACTACAGTCAAACTCTACAAGAGCGCACAGTTACTGAGGTTTAAAACTGTTAAAAGAAAAGGCTCAAAGTAAACTAACTCACAGATTTGATACACTTCTCATCAATATCTCTTCCCTCTGTACTTTTCTTCTCTATGCGGACTCGGAGGGCTGTGCAGCCTGTGTGCTGTGACCGTGTTTCAAGCGCATCATTCTGCGCACGGGATGCGCATTGCGGCGCTCTGTAATGAGCATTTCGTTTTATAATACTTCTGCGCAATGAAAGATAATAATAGTCTTTCTTGTTCTGTCCTATCTATAATATGTTGCTGCCTTATTATTGTATTATACGTTTATTTTATTTTATATTAAATATTTATATATAAATGTATTTGCTTGTTTTTTAAATGTATTTTATAATACAAAGAGCAAGATTTATTCGTAGACTTATTCACTTTTATTTGTAAATAAAATGTTTCACTAGATTTGATAAATAAATATGTTTTTTTATATATATATAATATATATATATATATATATATATATATATAAACTAGCTTCGTCTGAGGTCCTCTGAGGAGATGGCATCATCTCTTCTCAGGTGTTCGGTCATCTCAGATCATTTAAGGGTTGGATCCAGACTGAAGCTTGTGTAATTCTTAGTTACCACGGGATGTTAATCCCATAGCAGAATCAGAGAAACGAATAGAGACATAATTAGCATATCTGTTGTTCCATCCAAGCAAAAATTATTTGTTTAACCCAAGCTAAAGCATAATAATGTGCGTTTGATCAGATATACCTGCTGTACAAGATTATGAGATGCATTATATGAATGCTTGGCTAAAGAGATGTCTTCAATCTAGATTTAAATAGAGAGAGTGTGTCTGAACCCCGAACGTTATCAGGAAGGCTATTCCAGAGTTTGGGAGCCAAATGTGAAAAAGTTTAGTGGACTTTGCTATCCTAGATACTACCAAGAGTCCAGAGTTTTGCAACCTTTAGAGAGCGGGTTGGATTGTAGCGTGATAGAAGATTAGTTAGGTACGCAGGAGCTAAATCATTTAGGGCCTTATAGGTAAGTAATAATATTTTGTAACTGATACGAAACTTAATAGGTAGCCAGTGCAGAGACTGTAAAATTGGAGTAATATGATCATATTTTCTTGACCTGGTAAGGACTCTAGCCGCAGCATTTTGTACTATCTGTTAGTGCTGTGTATCACCAGCAAAGTCAAGATACGATACAGAGGCCCCGATACGTATCACGATGCAGGACTGCACTGAATTTCACCTCAGAAGAATTTAGGAAAACAGCTGTTTATTAAACACTGCATGCTTTAGGGCCATTGCTAGCTATAGGCAGAGCAGGCAGTTCACCTCTGCAGTATGAAATGCCTCCATAACTGTACCACAGTATAGGTAATAGCATATGTTGCATATGCACTCCCCACCAGGTAAAATATTCTGATAGTTTGCATCTTTTTTTTAAGCCCATAAATAATAATTACTCGTTCTAATAAATTTATATTGTAATGTAGTCATATTAATATATTTAAAAATATATTGCTGGTAGGTTATCAATTATTTTTTATTATTATTATTAAAAATAAATAAATTAGAAGTGTTCTAAACTAATGCGCTGTCTTCACTGAATCTCACTCACACACACACGCTCAGTCACTCACACAGATCACGCTGCTAGGCCGCACACAGACATTCAGGAACACACTTTTTAGCGCTGCCCTGCAATTTTATCAATAAAATTGCTTAATCACCCAAGAGCTACATTATCTTTCTCAACAAGGAGCTGGTAACAAAATTGTTTCCAAAGGAATTAAAGCCACAGCTTGTTACGGTGGTAATTCATACATACACAGCATCTCTCTCTCTCTCTCTCTCTCTCTCTCTCAATTTCAATTTCAATTTAAGTGTGCTTTATTGGCATGACAAAAACTATACATTTGTATTGCCAAAGCAATTGCAGTGGGCTGCTCACACTCTCTCTCTCTCTCTCTCTCTCTCTCTCTCTCTCTCTCTCTCTCTCTCTCTCTCTCTCTCTCTCTCTCTCTCTCTCTCTCTCTCTCTCTCTCTCTCTCTCTCCCCCTCTCCCTCTCCCTATCTCTCTCTCTCTCATAAGTGAACACTTGATGAATTACACTTCTCTGAGAATATATTGAAGTGGAGATTGCTAAACTGCAAGCTAGCCGGTGTTTTCAGAAAGCAAGTGCGTTTATCCACTATGGAGAGAGCGCGCGTACATATGGTTGCCAGGTTGACAAAGATAAGTTACACATTTAGCAGATATTTCTATATTGCGCAAGTGGGAAGCTCTGTTTCGGGGATTACGTCTCTTTATATTAGGCAACCCAGTAGTGTTCCTCTGCGGTCAGATTAAACATTGGTGTTAAACATTTTAAACAGTGTTCTTGTATTCAAATTAAGTGCGGTCCATGTGCCACAAAATCGATACAGGGCCAGCAGTATACTCGTATCGTCAAATCTCTGTGACGATACATCGTTGAATCGATGTATCGAACACAGCACTACTATCTGTAGCTTGTTTATTGAATATGCAGAACAACCACCTAGCAGTGCATTACAATAGTTCAGTCTAGAGCTTTTCTGCATCAGAAATAGTTAGCATGTTCCGTAGCTTGGCAATGTTTCTAAGAATGCTGTTTTTGTAACAAGGGAAATATGACTTTCAAAAGATAAGTTGCTGTCTAATATAACACCCAGCATTTTGACTTTAGAGGAAGTAACACTACAGGTGCATCTCAATAATTTAGAATGTCGTGGAAAAGTTCATTTATTTCAGAAATTCAACTCAAATTGTGAAACTCGTGTATTAAATAAATTCAATGCACACAGACTGAAGTAGTTTAAGTCTTTGGTTCTTTTAATTGTGATGATTTTGTCTCACATTTAACAAAAAACCACCAATTCTATATTTTCTACAAATTAGAATATGGTGACATGTCAATCAGCTAATCAACTCAAAACACCTCCAAAGGTTTCCTGAGCCTTCAAAGTGGTCTCTCAGTTTGGTTCACTAGGCTACACAATCATGGGAAAGACTGCCGATCTGACAGTTGTCCAGAAGACAATCATTGACACCCTTCACAAGGAGGGTAAGCCACAAACATTCATTGCCAAAGAAGCTGGCTGTTCACAGAGTGCTGTGTCCAAGCATGTTAACAGAAAGTGTGGAAGAAAAAGATGCACAACCAACCGAGAGAACTGCAGCCTTATGAGGATTGTCAAGTAAAATCGATTCAAGAATTTGGGTGAACTTCACAAGGAATGGACTGAGGCTGGGGTCAAGGCATCAAGAGCCACCACACACAGACGTGTCAAAGAATTTGGCTACAGTTGTCGTCAGAGGCGTCTTACCTGAGCTAAGGAGAAGAACTTGACTGTTGCCCAGTGGTCCAAAGTCCTCTTTTCAGATGAGAGCAAGTTTTGTATTTCATTTGGAAACCAAGGTCCTAGAGTCTGGAGGAAGGGTGGAGAAGCTCAAGTTGCTTGAAGTCCAGTGTTAAGTTTCCACAATCTGTGATGATTTGGCTGCAATGTCATCTGCTGGGTTGATGACCATAAAGCAACCTCAGCTTTATATGGTTGAATTTATTCTGACTAAGGTTTTTATTTTATTTAGCACTGGTCCCCTATAGTAGCATACATTTAAATCATGATAAATAAATATTTGCTTATTTAATTGCACATTTGTATGTCTGACAAAGACCCTCTGAATGGCTGTGTATATATATATATATATATGTTTAAGTACCCTATTTTGTCTTTCCCGAATGTTCACAACAAAAAATGAGGTGGGATGCAGTGTGACAATTTCACTCTATTTATTAGAAAGTATTTAAGAACTGATAACCTGCACCTAGAAGTACTTAATTGACAAATCGGTCACACTTACATACTGATGCTGATAATGTAAATATATCATGCCATCACTATACTAAATGTTCAAGTGAAGTGTGTTGTATACATGTAGGTGTAAGTGAACATCAGCTTTGTGCTTTTCTCTGCTCTCTCAGGAGTTTCACCTGGAATACGACAAGCTAGAAGAGCGGCCTCACGTGCCAACCACCTTCAATTACAATCCGGCCCAGCAGGCCTTCTGAAGCTGAGTCCGTCAGCGCCCGTGAGCTCTCAGAGCGATCGGCAACAGACAGCCAGCCGACCTGCCTGACCACAAAAAACCTGGTTTTATTCCTCAACTTCTGGACTAGGACTGCGGGAGGGGGAGGGGAGTGGCGGGGGTCTCCACCTTGAGAACTGGGGGGAGGGGCCCTGCCTTACAAATTATGTGCTGCCCGAACACAAAACTTCTATATATTTTCATTCTGTTTTTAAATTCCCCTCTTATGTTTTTTTCTTCTTCTTCTCCCTCCATTTCATTTCGAGCAGGGTCAATGTTTTGTTTACTCCGTTGATGGAAAGCCCCTTTTGGTGTTTGCCTGGAGTCTTTGAAGTTGCAGTACAGCACACAAAACACATCCATTTGTATTCAAGAGAAAAACGCAGTTTGCGCTTTGTTTTCCGAAGTGCGCTGCGCTAACAAACCGGACAGACACAAAGACAAATCCAATACATGTGAATACACAGGGGCAAAAGAAAATGCAATGTTCATTGTTGCACTATTTAGTAATAAAAGAACACAAAAATTGTTTTCTGCTTTTTTTTCAATGTGGGAAAACTCGCTGCGCTCCCGTCGTCGTCGTCTGGAAGGACACACGACCCTGTCATTAACATCAAGGAGGTGTTTTTTTTGGGTTTTCCCCGTTTTTTCATTTCCCGTTTCTTTTGCTCCATCCACCCGCATTGCTCATCCGGCGAGGTGTTTTCTGCTTAGCGTCAATAAATCCCAATCAGACTGTTTCAGTGACCATTGTTGGGCACAACCCGTGGACCAGGCGGTTGTGCGCTTACCGAGAAACATTGTTCCAGAATGAATACGAACCCTTTTCAGTCTTTGTTACAATTTTGTAATAAACGTGTACATTTTTTTAATTTTTTGACATCACATGAATAAAGATATGTATGAATGTGTATATATACATGATATATATATATATACATGGCGTCTATTTTGGAAGTACCTATGCTTGACCTCGTTTTTAGGAGGTGAACATAAATGGCATTATGTGGTAGAAGCAAAAAAACGCAAAAGACAAAAAAAATTAGTGAACAGTATGTTGAGCTGCCAGACAGGGAATCACGTTTGTTACCCTGTGCACTTAAAGACCAATTCAACTAAACGAATAAAGGCGACACGGAAGGCCAGAGCGAGGACATCTGTATTGAGAAAGAAACAAGGGAGTGGAGACCTTTCAGCTGCAGCTATTTGAATAGAAGCATTTCGTAGGAAAGGGAAAACCCATAGTACGAAAAACAGACCAGTCTTGTATTTTCTGACCACCTTTAAAGCTCCCTTTCTTTGTAATAAAGCAGAACGGCATTCCTGAACCAGTGTTTGGAGTCTGTATGGGAAGGGGGTGTTCGGTACGAGCATGTTGTGTGTGTGTGCCTGTAATGCATGACTAATCCTGAAGCAGTGCTTTTTTTTCACAAGTCTTTTAATAAAGATGGCATGAGGTTAATGGTTAACACAAATAATTGCTTACAAAAGGTCAGAAAAGGCAAGAAAATCAGATGGACTGTCACTGACGTGAAGAAACTGCTGTGTAGTGCGCGATCAATATGAATACTGTAACAGCAGCACCTTTAAGGCAAGTGCAATTCAACTTCCATCACAGTGCTCAAGGACAATTGATATATTTTAGGCAGCATAAAACAGAATATGTTGGGGTGTGCTACATTTTATATTACACATATTTCACGTATTAAAAACTATGGCATTGAATGATTTTGTGACAGAAAAAAAACATTATTCAACTTTAAATGGAAAGTCTGACATTGTTTACTCACCCTCTTTTCATTCAAAACCCGTACGACTTTCCTTCTGAGCAACATACAAATATATTTTGAAGAACCATATTTGTCTGTGGGACAAAATGGTCAGTGGGGTCCAAAATAACCCTATTGGTTCATTGTAAAATTTATATATATATATATCATCTCTCATATTTCTCTATATCTTGTGTTGAGCAAAATAAGTCATACAGGTTATAATTTCCATTGTTGGGTGAAATATAATTAGGTGTGTGATTTTTTTTTTTTAGCTTAAAAAAATGTGTATCGTAAAGGCCAGTTTTATCCTTTAAAAATATTTGTTCCTAACAATCAAAAGGACATTAAAGGGATAGTTCACCCAAAAATGACAATTCTGTCATTAAGTACTCCCTCATGTCGTTCCAAACCCGTAAGACCTTCGTTCATCACGCGTTGCTTCTGTAGATGGTCAGAAAGCTCTCGGATTTCATCAATAATATCTTAATTTGTTCAGAAGATATACGAAGGTCTTGTGGAATTGAAACGACATGAGGGAGAGTAATTCATGACAGAATACATTTTTTTTGGGTGAACTATCCCTTTAAGAAAAAAAAAAAACTACAGACACTCATCTACCAATCACATTTCTTGAATTTACATGACCGCATAATGCTTGACAAAACAGTTGTTGAACATCGTTGTTGACTGAAGCGTTGGTCCAAATCTGCAGTCCGTTCCAGTTGAATGAGTACAGGTGGCGTAGTGCCAAAATGAGTTTAAGCAGCTGTACAGACTCCAACAGAAGTATGGTGGCTGGAAGGTTAATGTTTATAACCTCCTCTGGAGCGAGTCCATGCTGTTCAAGTGATTTATATCATTTAAGATCCTTTGTAGTTTCACTTGGCACTGCTTTCCCCAGGAGAACCCTCGATCGTTGAGGAACCTGGACCAATTTTGGCAACTTCCTCTGAAAAGAGAGATTAAATGAGTGTTTGTGGTGCTAAAAGTCACCATAAAATATTCTAGAGATCATGGATCCATTGACCAACCTCTGTCTTTCTTCTCCTGGGTCTCCTCGGCTGCCGTTTTATCCGCTCTGAAGAAGATCCGAGCGCTGCTCAGAGAGAAATAGAGCAGCTCAAACTCCTACAAATGGAAAGAAGATGTGATTAAACAAAGCCATTGGCCATCATTGTTGAAGATCACAAAGATGTTCCCATACCTGCAGATAAACGTCCAGTCTCTTCTGCGTCAGGTTCATGGTCTGCATGAGCTTCTCATCTTGGCTGGTGGACTGAACGTTCTGCTCCTTCACCACCGCGTTCATTTCCTTCACATACTTTTCCCTCACAGCCTGGAACCAATGGAGGGAGTCAAACTCCTGATACTGGTCCAGAAGCTTCAGGATGTAGGCGACTCCTGGAAAACACAGAAAAGCTCCTTGAGTATTTAGCCCATGGAAAGAAAGGGTATCACCTTCATAACTGTACTAAACATGTACCCATGGCGAACCCATCGTCTGTAAACGCAGCTCCCACTTTGTTCTTCTTGTTTAGTTTTTCTTTGCAGCTGATGGAATGCTCCACGAAATTTACCGTCTGCGAGGGAGAAGAAAGATAAACGTTATGCAAGAGATCATGCTGCAATTAGCAAGAGACTTCTGATTCTGAAGACCCACCAGAGGAGGAACTATCATGTAGAAGTTCCTCAAGTGCATGTTCTTGACGCTGCGAAACTCCGGTGCGAAAACCCCCACCAGCATCTTGAAGTACTCCGTTCCTTCAGCCGAGTTACTGGTCAGGTCACCAAGCACACAGTCCAGTTGGCTGAAATAAAAATTATGTAATATTTTATAACAATAATTATAATATTATATATTTATTATTACATTTCAAAATTAATTATTTTATTGTTATTTATATTATATAAATTATATTTATATAATTATAACAATAATGCAAATTATTATTAATATACGTATCAATCAATTTGTTGTATTTATTATTTAACATTTATGTATTAATATTACTACTATTATTATTATTAATAATAACAAATAAATACTAAACCTAATAGTAATAATTACTAATTGTTTATTTGTATATGTTTTAACAATAATTAGAAATTATAATTTTAGAATTATTTAATATCCATTTATAATAATAACAATTATTATTATTATCAGAGGAAGCCCTCAGACAATTTACAGAATGAACCAAATTTTGCCCTAAGTTAAATATATTAAGTTTCTACAATATATAAATATATTGTAGAAACTTAATTTCCTGTAAAGCTACTTTGAAACAATTGTAATGTTGTACCTATACAAATAATTTAATTTAATTATTATTGATAGAATCATCATCATCATCAATTTTTGTAGTATTTTTTTTTACATTTATGTATTAATATTACTACTACTATTACTATTAATGTTTGTTTGTTTGTTTATTAAATAATAAATAAACCTTATAGTAATAATTAATTATTAATGTTTTATAAATATTTTTTGTATGTTTTAATAATAATAATTATTAATGCTTTCATATTAATAACAATAACTAGCAAATATAATTAATTGTTTAATGCTGTTGATGTGTATATTATTGTTGTGGTGGTAATGGTTTATGTATTATTACTAATGTCTAGTTATTTATTATAATTGTTGTTTTTAGAGTTGCTATTACTAATGTGTTGTTTTATTCTAGTTATTTATTATTGTTGTTGTTTTAACATTATACTAAATAATAGTTGTTTTTAGTTATTTTATTATTCACATTATTATTATAGTTATGTTTTATTTATTCACATTATTATTATTATAGTACAATTTATAATTGTTATTTTATTTATTCACATTATTATTATAGTATTTATTAAATTGTTATTTTATTATTCATTATTACTATAGTTTTATTTTTTTTGTTTAATTTTATTCACAATTATTATTATATTATTTTATATTATTATTATTATAGTATTTGCATTAGTGTTTTATTTATTCACATATAATTATTATTTTAGTTTTAGTATGTTTTATATATTTCTTATTATTATATATTATATAGCAGTAATTATTCAATTATTATTATTAAATTATTATTATTATTGTTGTTGTTTTATTTATTCACATTATTATTATAGTATTTGCAGTATTTATATTGTTTTTTATTGTTTTGCAGTTTTATTATTGTTGTTTTATTTATTCACATATTATTATTATTATAGTATTTGCATTCACATTATTATTATTATTATTGTTGTTTTATTTATTCACATTAATATATATTATTATTATAGTATTTGCAGTATTTATATTTATAATTGTTGATTATTATTATTATTCAGTATTTATAATTGTTATTTTTATTTATTCACATTATTATTATTATTATAGTATTTGCAGTATTTATAAATGTTATTTTATTTATTCACATTTATTAATATTGTATTTGCAGTATTTATAATTGTTATTTTATTTATTCACATTATTATTATTATTATTATAGTATTTGCAGTATTTATAATTGTTATTTTATTTATTCACATTATTATTATTATAGTATTTGCAGTATTTATAATTGTTATTTTATTTATTCACATTATTATTATTTTATTTATTATTATTATTATAGTATTTGCAGTATTTATAATTGTTGTTTTATTTATTCACATTATTATTATTATTATAGTATTTGCAGTATTTATTATTGTTGTTTTATTTATTATTATTATTACTATAGTATTTGCAGTATTTATTATTGTTGTTTTATTTATTCACATTATTATTATTATTAATTCCCTGGCTGACAGCAAAGACTCTGATTGACTGACATTATGAAGTACAGTACCTGGCGGCTTTCTGCGTCTCTTCAGAAAGGCCTTCCTCTTTCACAAGCTCCTCAAAGTTAACGATGTCCTCTAGATCAGGAACAAACCTGCGACATGTTTGAAGGTCAGTAGCTTGCTAATATCTCGCTTGTTCGGAAGACTTCTGTAGGATGATTTTTATAATGTTCATACCATATGCATCTCATTTAGCTCTAAGTGTTGTGTGGGAAGACTATTATCATTTATCTAGTATTACCAGTTTTACCACGATCCGAATGTCTCAGTCAAATAATCTTTGTATGTAATAACAGTAGATGATGCTTAACCTGATAGCGCTGCTGCAGCAATGCAATCCTCCAGACCGAATCATGCGCACATAACCCATCGCATTGCCTGCGAGAAAGAAAAAGAATGGCAAGAGAAGGAGAGAAAAAAACGTTAACATTAATTCAATTCTTAAATACAACTATATATAATATTTTTTCAACTTTAAATTTGCTGCTTTGTTGTGAAGACCTTTGCATTTCGACACCAGCAAAACATGAATAATGAATGAATGATGCATTTATATAGGCATTGTTGTAACCCAAAGCGCTTTACATATGTGGGGGGGGGTCACTTCTCCTCAACCACCACCAGTGTGCCTCACTTGGAAGCACGGCTCCCAGCATGCACATTATGAAGTTGAGAACATTTCAAAAGGAAAGAGTTCCCAGATGCATCTAAAAACCGATTGACAAAGTTTACCGATCTGACTGATGAGCTGTCTGAACTGATCCAGGTAGCTCTGACCATCCGGAGTAAGACCCAACTTCCTGATGCCACGGTTGAACTTCTCTGCTCGCTCGAAGGGGTACTACATACAGCAGAAACCAACAGAAGATCACGTCTTCAGAAAACGACATTGCTTCATTACATAACCCCGTGTGAATGGAGACCAGCGCACCTTCTGGTCGGTCTGATCCTTGGTTTCCCTGAAGAAGCGGATGTCTTTGATGAGTCTGGATTTGATGTGCTCGTCGTACATGAACTGACTGAAAATGTAGAACTTCTTGCGGAGGAACTGATACGTGAAGTTCACCTGCAGAGAGATGATGAGATGATACTGGTCACATAATACAGATGCAGCTAACAGGAAACGTTCTGGTGAGGTTTTCTCAAACATTCTTCCAGTAACGATAATAACATTTGTTCAACGTTTCCTAGTCTTTAATAACAGTCTCAAAGCATTATACATTATTAATGGAATGTTTTTCTGAAACATTTTGGCGGGACGTTTGTCGAAGTATTTAATAGTTTCAGGTGGTTCAGAGAACATTAAAAAGTAACATTCTCATAATGTCTACAAAATTATCAAATAGAATGTTCGCTTTGTTTTTTCCAACTTTCACATAGACAAAACTAAAAAAATGTATATTTTGAATGTTCAGAGATGTATTAGTAGTATTAGTGTTAGTATATGTTAACTACTATACTATTACTGTTTTACAATCACTATTTTTATATTGTTATTATAGTTGCCGACTGTTATTATTATTAATAATACATTTAACAGTAACTATTATTTATATCTACTATACTATTACTACAACTACTACTATTAATTATAATTATTTCAAATAATGCGTTATGATTACTAACTTTTTATTGTTGCCGTTATTATTATTATTATTAGTAGTAGTAGTAGTAGTAGTCGTAGTAGTAATCAAGAATTATCTATGACTATTGTTGTTATTATCATTATTATTGGTATGTTTTAATTATTATTTATTATTAATAATCTTCTTTTGTGTTCAACATAAGAGAAACTTTTACAGGTTTGGAACGACATGAGTAAATTATGACAATTTTCATTTTTGAAAACTGTCCCTTTAATGGGAATGTTAGCAAAACGTTTGTATTTTTGTTAGCTGGGACCATTCCTGGTAGGATCTGTACATACCGTTGTGCTCATGATACCGGTTCCATGAGTGCGAATGGAGTTGGCAATGTGGCGGATGTTAATGGTGTTTAAGTGCTTGTTGTTGCTGGTCCTCTCAATGAAGATCTACACACAATAGAGAAGATGTTTTACACAAGCACATCAAGTGAAGTACTACATTTGAGGACCAATAATAATGTCAGAAGTCCTGCCTGGTTGTTTAGATTGTAGAGGTAGCGCGAGACAAAGACGTGAATGTTCCTCATGATCTCCAGGACATCCAGGCCCTAGAAGACACATACAATGATATCAGGCTGAATGCAGCAGATCTCTTCTGAGATGATCTGGTGAGCTACACACCTGTTCCAGAGTTTGGCTGGGAAGATACGCCTCAGTCATCACCAAACCATAGCGCTGTGTGGCGAGATTCCTCATTTCGCTGTACGTGGCCCAGTCATGAAGAGCCACAGTCGTCAAGTTGTAAAATGTCTTGTCTAGATAGTGAGTCACATAGGCTGCAGGAAATGGAGGATTTATTCTTAATACCATACATCTCGATTAGAAGGCAGAGATAAAGCTCAAGGTTATGATGCTCTCCAGCAAAAGACTCCTTTCTTAAAATATCAAGGCAACTATTTATTTTCATGTATAAAGTCATTGCATGAATGAAGTCCTTGTATGATAAATTAAATAATCATATGCACATATGTACAAATCATGTATATAATTTTGTATATTTTAATTATATATACTGTTATAATTATATATTACAATTATGACACACACACACATTAAATATATACATATATCATTTTCAATATTGTTTTCTATACTACATCCGTTATATATTTTTGAATACTATTATAAAGTGTGTGTCTGTGTATGCATGTATGAATATATATTTGCGCACACCAATAGTGTGTTACTTTTAACTTAAATGTGCTATTTTTATTTGATTTGACACTAACTAAATGATGCACAAACCGATGACTATTTATTTTTAAGTGTTTTAAAGATTCTGTTGAAAGAATAAGACTGTCGACAGAAATTGTATTTTATTTATCTCATAGTTTCCAACCAGACAGAATGATGTATAATCATATCAGATTCAATGGGTTAAAACACTGTTAAAAAAACAACATTTTATGGAGTTGACATTGGCAGTGCTTAAAATACATTTTAAATACTGAGAAAACATTTCTTACATTATAATACACTGCCGTTCAAAAGTTTGGGATTAACGTTTTTTTAAAGAAGTTAAATGCTCATCAATGCTGTATCTATTTGAAACAGTATTGCAATTTTAAATAAAAGTTTTCTATTTTAATATATTTAAAAATATAATTCATTCCTGTGAAACTGGAATATGCTAATTTATAATCAATGTAGGAAACAGTTTTGCTGCTTAATATTGTTTGGGACATGTGATAATTTTTCAGGATTCTTTGATAAACAAAAAGTTAAAAAGAACTGTTTATTAAAAATATTTTTTTTGTATTTTAATATGCACTACTATTCAAAAGTTTGGGATCAGTAATTTTTTTTTTTTTAAGAAAGTGATATTTTTATTCAGGAGGGATGTGTTAAATGGATAAAAGGTAAAGACTTGTTTATTGTTAGAAAAGCTTTTTATTTTGAATAAATGCTGTTCTTTTTATCTTTGTATTCATCAAAGAAAATGTTCCAAAAACAATTAATTTCAACACTGATAATAAATCAGCATATTATTGTGATTTCTGAAGATCACGTGACACTGAAGACTGAAGTAGTGATGATGAAAATTCAGCTTTGCTTCACAGGAATACATTTTATTTTTTATAAAACAGGAAACCAATATTAGAAATTGCAATAATATTTCAAATATTACAGTATATTTCTGTATTTTCAAACAAATAGCCTAGAAATATTTAATAATTATTTATTAGTTTATGATATAGGCCTAAATAACATAAGGGAGGGAAGTCGTGGCCTTATGCAGTCGTGGCTTAATGGATAGAGCGTCAGAAACCGAGGTTGTGGGTTTGAGGCTCCAGCAGGAATTAGGACTGAGGTGAACAGGCAAGGTCCCCGGGTGCCGCAGTGTCGGCTGCCCACTGATCCAGGTGTGTGTGCACTTGGATGGGTTAAATGCAGAGAGAACACATTTCATGCTGGTTTTACTCTGGTTTACAATGAATAAGCTAAATATTTTCAAAAACTTGGCTTAATAATTAAATAATATCTAACATAAACTAAATAATATTTTCAAAACAAACTTGAACATGTGAATTCTTATTATAGCTATCTGCAAACATTCCTATGAAGTGTAGTTTACACAATACACACTGTGTGTGGACCGTTCTGTGCCCATCTAAAATGTCTCTGAGTTTTGTTACCGTTCTGTGCCCATCACATTTATTAAATCAAGCCTCTCTTAATTTGAGGACGTTTTATTTCACTTTCATTGTGTTGGCTCTCGATTTGAGCTATTTCGTCCTCAACCATTGAAGTATTCACCGGTTTCTTCAGCAACTCATTTGGCGCACATCATTCTCTTTCAGTCTATGAAACACTGTAACCGCATTCACCGGTTCTAACTCTATAGCGAGTTGCCCGAGCATTTCGATTTTTTCATTTTTACTAGAATTCAATCAAATGGCTTCCCAACTAATTTTTTGCGTGTGCGCTGCACATTATTTCTCTGCGCGCGCACAGCTTAGAGGGAACAGTGGTCATAGGTCTTACACCAGTAGCAAAAATCGCTTGTTTATGATTTCATTTTTGATGGAAATGAACATTGACCAAAATTCTAAGTGAATTTCACAGACAAAAGAAAAATATGTAGAACATGTCCCCTTTAAAGTATTGATTGTGTCCACTATATATCGTGTAACTCATGCATTCAGTCTTTTATCTGCCCTACCTTTGATGTCGATGAAACGGTTGAAGAAGCGAATGGGCTTGAGAGAGAAAAAGTGAGCCAGATCCTTCATGCCCACTTTGAAAGGGTTTCGATCATCCAGTTTGAGGTGTGTGTGCACAGACAAGCGCAGGTCCTTCTCGATCTCCTTACACAGCTTGTCTAGCAGGTGCTAACAATCAGAAAAACATGCAAATGAACTAAACTGCAAAATTACTACAAAAAATATATGCAGCCAGCAATCTGCTTTACCTCATTGAAGATTTCCATGATCTCAGTGTCATAACACTCCAGCAGCTGATCGCATGACTCCATGTGTTTGGCGTGCAACATGGTGGGCACACAGTCTCTGAGCGCACTGAACATGTACTAGAGAAAATATATACAAATTTAAATAACATGTAATCAGTTATTTCAAACACAAAAAAGTGAATTTTAAGAATAGTGTTAAGAGTTTTACATGAATTCTGGCGGCATCCACGGCGTTTTCGTACACATCATCCAGGTAGATAGGAAAAACTGTACGATGCCAGTACATGAAACTGCAGTCGCATTGCACTTTGACTCTGAGGAAAGAAGTTATCCCATCATGCAATTACAACAAAGTCACAGAATCAAAATCTGCTATTGCTAATTGTAACTAGTTGAACTAATTCAGGGCTTACCGCTCTCTTAGTTCACTGATTAAGTCCAGCTTTTTTATCACAAGCTGTAAAGGCAAGAGCTCCTCGTCCCTGAAGGTTTTCTGTACAAAACAAAAATAAAACATCAAAAAACAACAGAATTAGAAAAAAAACGATAAAACAAAAACTAATTCAAAACAGAAAAAACAACAACAACAGAAAGAAAACAAGACAATAAAAACAAAACAAAAAAACACCAAAACAAAAAAAACAGGAAAACAAAAAACACCAATGAAACAAAACAATAAAAACAAAAAAAAAAAATAATTATAATACACAAAACAAAAACAAATACAATATTTGTATTATATAAAAAGAAAAAACACCCTGGGCAATTTGCAACCAAGTCAAACGGACTGGAAACTCAAATCTTGTTCAATCAGGGTTCCCACATCTTGGTTAACTTCAAATTCAAGGACTTTCCAGGTTCAATACCCTCAAATTCAAGGACTTAATGTGGGGACACATTTCAAGTGAGAGCAAGATTACATCATGTGACCATGTAATACATTGTTACAGTTTTCATGTGACAAACACAACTATGCAAAAAAGGACAGAGGACAGAGATCTGATATTACTTTTGTCGTATTTGTGTTTTGCATAAAACCGAAGAATATTCAGTACATCCTGTACTGTATTCTAAAATGATCTGATATTAACTTTTGCATGGATTTTATTGAAAAGAGCTTCGGCTCATGTAACCAGAAGTTTTAAGATATATGAATATGCTTTTAAGTTTTTCTTGCCTCGTGGGTTTTCATTATCTTAACAAGCAAAGCAATTCAACATTACATTAAATAAAATATTTGAGAAACAGATTATCAAAAATATTTTATGTTTACTAAACACGGTGTGTCTGTGAAACGTTAAGGTACCATCGTAGTAGTTTCGTGTGCGCGTGAACATCATGGCGCGTACAACACAAAGTACCTCATGCGGGAAACACTTAACGTTATGCGTAAATGCGCGTAAATAAAATAAATCAAGCAAGCTAGTATGCATAGACCAAGAAGTGTTGGTGAAATAACACATTAGCGGACTGAAGGGAATAATACAGAATTGTTTCCAGAAAACGTCTTGCATAAAATATATTCAAGCACTTTCAAAGACATGTATCTATGCATGCTTGTTTTCAAAAAGTTCCCAGGGCCTTGACATTTTTTTTTTCAGATTCACAAACTTTCAAGGATTTCATGGACCCGTGGGAACCCTGTTCAATGTGTTGTTGAAGGCCTTCTTAACAGCATTTATTTTAATACTTTATATACAAATGTCATGAAATGGCCATTAATTGGATTTACACGGTTTATCCATACTCACCATTTGAGTGCCAACACTGAGAGCCAGAGTCACGATCAGTCTCCTCTCTTTGGTGCTGGGCCCGTTCAGAGTGTTCTCAGCCAGAACCAGAGCCGACAGCACATCCAGCCTCTGCTCACTGTACTTCTTATCAGAGATCACGCGTTTCTGAAGGAGGACAAGAATCAGTCATTAGAATATCTGCTCTGTGGAGCTGGTGTTTGGGTAACGGCGATGCATCTGTACCTTAGCAGTAGCGATGGAGGCCAGAGCCTGAGACTGCAGCTGCTGTGTGATGTGAGACACAGAATCTGCTACAACCAGTGAGCGCCGGTGGAACGTGTGTTCCACAGCCTGTGAACGACAAACACTGAAATAAACACTGCACACTTCACACACTACCTAGTAAATACAGTTAGTGTACTAACTAAAGTAGTGGATTTATGGTGGACACTGCCTAGTGAACTAGAACTAGTGCACACAACATTAGAACTAGCACACGTTACCTATCACTGCACATTAGAACTTGTGCATACTACATAGTGTACACTTGAACTAAATGTACAGTACCTAGGACAGCCTGTAAATAACCAATACAGTTTGCAATACTTATCGCATAATGTACTATATTTATAGTGCACACTATTATTAGTCAACATTTTTATCCACACTACAACCAATATACTAGAAATGCTAGTAGTGAATACTACTATCAGTTTCCAAATTAATGTGCACTCTACAACTAATGTACTACATTTGTAGTGCACACCACTAGCACTACAACAATGCACTAAATTGCAGTGCACACTAAGTGTTGACTTTTTTCGCACACTACAGTCAATTTACTACAAATGTAGTGAATATAACTATTAATGTGTCAAATTATTTACTAGTTTGTAGTGCACAGTTTTGAAATTATTGTGCACGCTACAAGTAATGTACTAGATTTGCAGTGAACACTATTACCTGTTTAAACACTGAGAACTAATGCACTAAATCTGCAGTGCAGACTACTTTTAATGTCTAAATTGTGCACACTTAAATATACTAGATGTATATCGCACACTGACATTATTGATTACTATTAATGTTTAAAGATTTTTGTTCAGATTAAACCAAACATACTATATGTAGCACATCATTATTAGTACCCAAATTATAGTGCACACTACAATTAATGTACTAAATTTGTAGTGCACACATTAGTGTTTAAATTGTTAGCACTACAATGAAATAAATAAAACTGTAGTGCAAACTAGATATACAGTATAGTGCACACTATTATTAGCGTCAACATTTTTGTGCACACTACAACCAATATTCTAGATATGTAGTGAACACTACTATTAATGTCTAAAATATGTACTTAATTTATAGTGTTTAAATTATTGGGCACATTATCATATACTAGATTTGTAGTGAACACTGTCTAGTGCTATATAAATAGTGCAAGCTGCTAGAGGTAATGTACACTACATAGTACATTTTTCACATAAATTGTTAATATAAACCGAAATAAATACATAAATTGTACGTTTTGAAAACATATAAAAGACACAATGTAAAATCTGAAAAAATGTGTATAAATACTGAAGTATTTGCTGTTGAATATAATATTATGACTCATCGACCTACTTTTAACAGCTCCACCAATCGGCACAGGGCTTTCACCGAGGTCTTGGTCATGGGCCGCTGCATGGACATGTACATGTTCATAGTGGTCTTGATGATGGTGCTGATGCTGTAAGCATACAGGATTCCCTACAGAAACACAAACATCTGATTATGAAGCAGTCACTGCACTGGAAATATAATGCAATTCAAAAATCTATACATTTCCAACTCTATAAAGAACAATTTAATCTCCAAAATAACAGAAAGGAAGAAAACGTCAGTCTTTACCTGCACAAAGATATTACACCTGTTGCTCAAATCCTCAGACAGTTTGTCTGGTTTCGGTTCTTTTGATAATATCGACTCCATCTTCATCATCCAGGAGGTGACAAATATATAGTAGGACTGCATGTCCCTGCATAGAAACACATACATGGAACCCTAAATGATATATATTTATAATGATGTAAAATACAATGACCATTATACTTTACTAGGCCAAATCATAATTGATTTATGAATCATATCAGAAGCGTGTATGTCTTACTTCATTAGAGTCTGCGCCTTTTGCTGCAGGAATGCATCTCTGCTGCTGCGGATGCTCTGGGTGCTCTTCTTGTCCATCAGTTTAGCTGCCGCGGGGACTTTACTTGTCAGAAATGTGTCTGGAAACCAGATTATATTAGCTGCTAATGTCACTGCAGGAACCTGGAGGAGAGAGAAGGGAAATTTCATAATAACTGAAAGAGCAGATTTATATTTCCCACTCGTTCCCACTAGTTAGTGTACTCACCTTTTTACACACATCCAGCAGGGATTTGTAGATCTTCTTGTCCACAGTCCTGAAGATATGGAAGTGCAGCACAAAGAGGCCACATACGCCTGTATATTTATCCCGCTGATCAATCTCTGACGGCTCTCCTGCAAGTCATAACGGTTGTTGTCTACAGCCAAGATGTCTCATTAACGGTATCTGGAATTCATTTAGGTTCAATTACAAATACAAACCAAGCTTTGATTCAACGTTGGTAAAAATGGTTCTGATATTGTACGCAAATTCCTCTGCAAAGGCACTGTTTTTAGAAACCGATACACCTTCTCCTGGGTCATCAAACCTCTGCTCCACACAAGCCTGAATGAAAAAGAAAAACTTTAGTTATTATTATTTAATTTCTGTTAAGTGTGTATTTCAATGACCAATAATGCAGTAAAACTTCAGTAGAAAAGAAACATTTTCTCCTAACAACAAACACTGAAGAATTATGCATTATAACATAATAATGTTTTCTTTGCGCACAAAAAGTATTTTGTAGCTTCATAAAATTAAGATTGAATCACTGATGTCACATGGATTATTTTAACGATGTCCTTCCTACTTTTCTGGGCCTTGAACGTTTCAGTTGTGCTGCGGTCTATGCAGGATCAGAAAGCTCTCGGATTTCAACAAAAATATCTTAATTTGCGTTGCGATCCTTCCATCCTCATGTCTTGAAACGACATGAGGATGTGAAATTGATAATAGAATTTTCACTTTTGGGTGAACTATCCCTTTAACCGTGCGTTTAACACCACCACCAGCAAGAGCGTCAAAATTCGCCCTGACAAAAACGCTGTAAAAAAGATTTGTGAATGCTCGGACAATCGAATGCTTGGTCTTGTATTTAAGGGGACACAAAGCAAACAAGTATATTGATCTTGTGCAGACTGACCACAAGTAGGGTATAAATGAATCAAGAAATTGATTGATGAAAAGAACTTAATTATAGTTACTTGTTTGCTAACAAAATAAACCAATTAAAAGCCATTTGTGTGGTGTTGCTTTTGAGTTCATGGTTAGGTGCTAGTCTGATTTCAACATGCAGATTATAGGAGACGTTTACTAGCCTTGGTCTTTAATTAACATTATCGTTAATTTGTGCACAGCCTACATTGCAAATTGTCCTGGGCTGCAAGGTGGGAAATGCAGCCCTGGTTGAAGTGCACCCTTAATGTAATTGGTCAAATCGGTGTTGTTTTGAGCAAATTATTTACATACCCGCTGAAAAACGTGTTCTAGGGTGAAAATGCTTGGTAATTAATGTGGTTGGAACCGAAGTTTACAGGACTGCGTTCTCTGGAATCCTCTCAAGTGGAGGACTTCTACATTCCGATTGGTTGCCACCGAATCGCATCATAGCTCATTACCATAAAGCTGACCTGACTTCAACTCTCCTCGATGCCCACACTGCTATGTTTCTCATTTCAGAATGAAATGGGTTTTAAAATACAAAAACAGAAAATGAGGAAGTCTGGGGACGCTTCAGACCTGAAAAATCATGCTGTCCAACAGTTGCCCCTCTAGCTTCAGTAAAAGCTTCTCAAAGGGTTTTAGTTTCTCCTCTGGAATGGCAAACTTAGCTGGATTATGATGGACAGATTTCAGTAACCTTCAAACAACAACAAAGAATTTGTGGTAAGAAATTAAGAACACAATTTAACACATTCATACTATAAAGGCCTTCATTTTTCTTCAGTTACCAACATTGAATTTTACAGAGAAGTTCAACTTCTAAAAGGTCCCACTTCACCTTTTATACATCTTCCAGTGATCTTTCAGTGTGGCGTGGTTCTCCATGATCTCATCCAGGGTGATGAGGACCACCAGAAGTTCTCCCAGATGCTCGTACACTGTCTGATTGTAGACAAAGAGAAACCATCAATACAAGACGTCAGGTTGCAGTGAAGAACCATATGAAGAGGACATGAATTACCTGAAAGTGCACACCTGTGGACTCAATGATTTTTGTTGCACTCCTGAGACATACAAAAAAAAAAATTAAATTAGAAACACTGCAGTCACTTAACCATCCACATAATATGAGAATGTTTTAAATGTCTCACTTGTTGCTGTTGTACAAAGCAGCCAGCTGGTGAACCATGTTGACCACCACTTCAAGGCAGCGCGACACAAAGCAAGACAGCTCCTGTAACATACAACCAAATAAAACAACGGTCATATTATATATATATATAATCAGTAACAATTCAAAAAGATCATTATATCATACCTGTAAGAAGGAAATGAAGCGGCCCATCTGAATCTGAGACTCTCCCTCCACCACACTAGTGTCTGACACTGCAAAACAAATATCAACATCAATTCAAATGCAATACTTTTTTTATTATTGTTAAAAGCAACAGGTTAAATTAAATTAAAGTTGAATAACAAAATTGAAAGCTTAAGTTGCATGCAATTTTCTAAACAAAACAAAAAACATTCTATTCTGGAAGGACAAAATGTATTAGTTTGTGTTTAATATCCACTCAGATATACATTTATAGAAATAAAAATGTGAATCATGTTGAATTGAATAGGTTCTTATGTAGAGCGGATGTAAACTGTACAGCAAAAACCAAAACAGTAGTTTTTACCTCCTTCACCATAATACAACAAGCCATTGTAGAACTTGGTTTCAGCCTAAAAGTAGAAAGCACAAAACTGTTAAAAAGAGACAATTAACAATTTTGCTTAATTCAAATTAATTGACTTTATAAACATCCACTCAACGGATTGGGGTCGGTTTTTTTTAATGTTTTTGAATTAAAAAGAGACTTGCACGCCAAATCTGCATTTACTTGACCTGAAATAATGGGGGGGGCAGCAATATTGTGAAATATAATTAATATTTTAATATGTTTTAAAATGTATTTTATTCCTGTCATGTAAAGCTGAATTTTAGCATCATTACTCCAATCTTCAGTGTCACATGATCAGAAATCATTATAATATGCTGATTTGATGTTTAAGAAACATTTCTTCTTATTATTATTATAAATATTGAAAATAGTTGTGCTGCTTAATATTTTTTTTGTCAACTGGGATACATTTTTTCAGGATTCTTTTATAAACAAAGTTCAAAAGAACAGCATTTATTTGAAACAGAGATCTTTTGCAACATTATACATGTCTCGTCAAACATTTTCACTTGCCTCATATTTCAGCTTTTTAACTTCACAGCAAAGAGCTGCATACACTGTGATGACTTTATTAAGCACCTGGTGAAGAAGAAGAGAAAAAGCAACAGGTAAACTCATAATACACATTCTCATTCAGTATTCTCATCACATGTAAACTGCAGTATCTAAAACTGCAAACTGTTCTACATCTCATACCTTATTATCAGTCTTGATGAGCTCCAACAGTGAGGACTGTTCATACGGCAGGAGCTGGTGTGACAGAGCAAGGAGAGTGATATGGCATAAAAACTATTAACTAAAACACAAACACTGTTATTAAGCTAGAAGTCATGACACAACACCTTCAAAGCGATGGGGTCCAGAGTGAAGTCCCATACATCTCCGACAGAGTCGTCCAACGCTTCTTCAATACCCTGGAGCTGAGCGGTATATTCCTCCAAGAACTTCTCATAGTTTTTAACCTGCACTTCTGTGTGAATCTCTGCACAAGAAAGAACCAAAAGCAACAGATCAGTCAAAAAACTATTAATAAAAGATCCAAATGACTTCCTTCCTGATTTGTGAGAATCTACATTTTAGAATTTATCAATAATAATTATTATTATTTGTAATAAATAATTTTGATGCTATATGAATGTATATATATATATATATATATATATATGGCAGGTGAATCTATTACATAAATATCAGCATTTAATACTATAAACAGAATAATTAAAATTATTAATATTATTCTGAGCATTGAATCCACTGGTCAATCGATTAATGATCTATTTTACATTAAAATAAATGCAATCTTCCAATGCAATGATGTGGAAACACTTTCAAGTAAAAGCGAAAGACTTCCTTATCACATTTTTAGTGAAATCGATAAAGACCACACACACACTAATCTAATCAGAGTGCTTGAACTTGGCCACTCTGTCTGGTCATCTGACAGCTAGCTAACATTTCTCAGCTAGCTGCAGGATTTATGCATATTTTACACAACAAATGACCAGTTTCATTCCGGTCAGACGCGTTACTTACTTTGTGACCCATCATCAAAGCGATCAAACTCCCAATCAGGAGATAATGAATCCGCAGCCATCCTGACAGAAACGACACAGACTGGGGTTTTCAGAGAGCTGCCATTCTGTTTGGGGGTTACCGCACAGTGAGGGGAGGGGCTGCTGTGCTGGGAATCACATGATTCACACAGGAAAGCGAACTTCCGGTAACGCTACGGCACGAATTCCAAAATAAAAGCACATCGAAAATGCCCGGATATCTACGTTTTATGTTGTTACATATATGTTTTTAAGATATATATGATGCAATATATATTAGTATATGAACTGTTGAGTAATGTTCTGAGGACAGGGTTTTTTGGAAGAATGATAAAGCAATGTCATTATTTTGATGAAATAAATTAAAGAGAAGATAAATATTTAATTTGAGTAAATGTATCATCTCTGGTAAATAAAAAAATAGAAATATTGCTATTAAAAACGAACGTATTTTCTCATGTATCAAGAATCAGTGACTTGCTCTGTCCTGCGAGTAGCGCCATAAAGCACAGCGACAAAACAAGTTATTACACTTTTTACCTCAACTAATTATACAAATGAATGCATCATTGTATACCAGTCAGTTGAACCGCAGAAGCCTGAAGGCTGCATTCATAAGCATATACCCTGCAGCCTTGTTTTAGTCTGTCCTCGGTTTTCTAATGAGAAACGTGTGCCAAATGGGTTCATGGACATTTATGAGCTCAGCACAAACAGAGTGGCTTCACAAACCTGTCACACAGTCAGTCTGTTAGGGCTAATAATGTGTTTGGAGGCTGAATGAGAGAAAAGAGAGAAAAAAGTGCTCGACAACCACCACATATTCAGCTTGTTGGTTTTAAGGCTTTGCTACTTTGAGGTAAGGTACATTTTTTATAAATACTGGCTTCTCAATTGAAGTTAGTTAATTACAGTTGAAGTTTACATTTAAAATATGACCCCATTTCTGTGTACATGAGACAAAATATATCTAATTACATTTTAAGTAATTGTATTATTTTTATTTATTGTGCATACACTGTGCCATGCTGTATTTTATATACATGTATGTATTTATTTAAACAATATTCTATATGCTAAAATTTATTTAGCATCTCAGATTGGTGAGTTTGTTGAAAACGCATTTTATAGTTTATTTTTAGACAAATAAATGTTTAATTTTGGAACTATAAGCTTAATAGTTTGACCTTGATCTACAGTGGTTACATTTTCGATGACTTCAAATCAAATGTGAAATAATAAAGCCCAAAAATGCTAGCTGGCATCTGTAACAGTTACTGTTATATCTGTTATGTTACTAGATAAACTTTTAAGTGATGTCACGCTGTCAATATTTTACAGTGAAGTAGATTCATATATTATTACAAATTAACTCTGTTTGATGCAGTGTTTTTAGCATCATTGAGATACTATTTTAGTTTTTAGTAATATTTAGATTTTATTTTTATATCTTCTGTTTTCTAATTTTAGTATTTTTAAATGTAATGTTATGACTTTAATTTTAGTCATTTTAGTACATAAAATTAAACTAAATGAGTTTTAGTTTTTGTTAACTGTAATAACCCTGGTTTAATGTTGATAATTTTTGCATTGTTATTCTTGATTTGAAGTGTTTCATGTTTTTCAGGTGAGATGTTAAGCAACTATTTCATCAAACTCACTCATTCATCAAATCATATATACTAATTTGATCTAAAATTCATCCATACACACAATCTAAGATTCCTTATATCAAGTACCTTTACATGATTCGTTTGCAACAATCTACTCTTGGTACTTTGAATTCAAACTCAAGACTGTAATATATTTTTTTGATACGGTTGTGTGATGACAATGGGATCCGTCACTGAAGAAAAGCAGAAAGAGTGTCAGTTGACCTCAGCTCACCTGATATCCGGAGAAAATGTGCATCAGTTTACCCCAGAGACCAGAAGACCTGACAGAACATCAAGCTTCTGCAGTAAGGCATTTTCAGAGACAGATCCCTTACTTCCCAATGAGTTTTATGGGACAGCATTGGTATCTGGGACCATATCGCAAATTCATGGCCAGGAGATGCCGAGCGAGTCGGTCAGGGCCATGGTGATGCAGATCTTGTTTCCGTTCCTCCTGGCTGGTTTTGGGACGGTTCTGGCAGGGATGTTGCTGGATGAAGTGCAGGTGAGTAGGGAATTGATGATGGGGTGGATTTTGGATAAGCTGACTATAAATGGTTGTTTTTTTTGTGTTGTTGATGAATTAGCATTGGGACGTTTTCCGTAGTGTGACTGAAATCTTCATCCTTGTCACACCTCTACTGGGTCTTGAAGGGGAACTTGGAGATGACACTGGCATCAAGACTTTCCACCGCTGTAAGAGTACTATGTTTTCTATATAAACATATAGTTTTTTCTGCAAATATGAGAGTTACTTAATTTTAACTTTTTTAATTTAGCGCTATTGGCTGATATTGGATATTCTGTCTTTCCAGACATTTTTCCCTATTTTTTGCGATTACCTTTAGTGTTAAAATGCTAGCTAAAAGTTCATCTTTAAAAAAATTCTAATTACAAAAACCCACCAATCTCAGCAAATTAGAATACTTAATAAGACGATAAAATAAACCATTTCCATTTACTTTGTAGTGAGCTGCGCAAAATTGTTGGTCTTCTGGAAAGCAATTTTTTTATGTTAATTTACAAAATGTGTCGATAAGTACTCAATACTTGGTCGTGGCAGGAGAGAACGCAGGAGGCCGAGTCCAAACCGTCTTTATTGACGAAACACAGGGGAGAAACACACAGACAGGAACTAAAATACACAGGATAATTACTGCTCAATTCGGCGTGGCATGGAGGGAATGATAATCAGTTTGTGGCACTGTGATGAAACTGGTATGGAACATGGGAGGAAAAAACCAAGAAAAACAGGTTTCTTTGACAGTGGTTGCCTTGAATTCAACAAACAATAAATAAGCTAATTATTGACTTGTCATATGGCATTTTTAATTTTGGTCTCTTAAAAATTTAGTTGGAAGCTGGTTAACTCATTTTCTCTTGACAATAAACCAATAGATTCTCTTTGCTGCTTCAGTCTGGTGAGTTTGCTGGCGGGGACACTAGTCAAGCACACCAACACTTTCTTTTCATGGTAAAAATTATTTAACTAACTTTAAATGGTGCTTTTGGCATATGTGGGCAGGTCTTTGCCTCTGAAATCCACAACATGGAAAATAAAAATCATCTTTATTCAATCTAAGCTGGTCAGCAGCTAGGAACTTTACATTTAAGAATTTATCAAAGTGCTCCAAAAAAGTTTATTCAGATTGGTAAACGGGTGCAGTGATTACGTTGGTTTTCAAAAACATTATTTATTATACACTATTATTTTGAAAAGCTTATTTTAAGAACTGATTATTTTGGAAACACCAAAATCGCAATCGATGACATTGCACCCCAAATCATTTAGGCACAGACTGTGGAAACGACTTGCTGAAGTTCACCGAGCATGAATGGGGGAGAAGAAAGGGGATTCAAGTGACTTTGAACTGGAATGGGTTGGTGCTATGAGCTTCTGAGTATTTCCAAAACCCTTCCTGGGATTTTAACCACAACTCTAGGACCTTGTTACAGAGAATGGTCCAAAAAAGAGGAAAATGCCCGTGAGTGGGCAGTTGTATACAAAACTTGCTCTCATCAGAGGTGAAATGGAGAGGACTTTGACCACTAATAGAAAGGCAACAGTCCAAATAAACACTTCTTCTCCTTAGCCCAGTATAAATCATCTCTGACGCTCAACACGTCGAACCTGACAACAGCTGGGCTAGCCAAATTCCTTGACACGTCTGTGTGTGGTGGCTCTTGATGAACAGGAAACGGAGGCTTGACAATTCCCAGCCTCAGTCCAAGATTGGACATAGAAGATTGTGAAAAAACGTTCACCAAATTCTTGAATCGATTTTGCTGCAAGATTCAGATGGTATGGTCAATCTCATAAATAATGAAAGCTGCCATCCTGCCTTGTTCTCAACGGTCGGTTGGTTGTGCATCTTTTGGGGGATATTTTCTTGGCACACTTTGGGCGCCTTAGTACGAATTGAGCTTTAAACCACGCCTCCTGAGTATTGTTGCTGACCATTCTCCCTTTATGTTAACTTCTGATGCTTTCCAGGATACAGCACTCTGTCACAAAGCTCAACAGCCAGCTTCTTTGGCAATGAATGTTCACTTTACTCAAATGGCTCCACAGTACCAGATCTCAATCCAATAGAGCACCTGGGATGTGGTGGAAGGGTGTCAATGATTGTCTTCTGGACAACTGTCAGCCGACAAATCAGCAGTCTTCCCCATGCGTGATTGTGTAGCCTATCATGTCAAATGGACCAAACTGAGAGAATTTTTCCAACAACCTTTTGAAGGCTCATGAACAAAGAATTTGCAGGTGTTTTGAAGCAAAGTTGGTCCATTAGCTGATTGACAGCAAGTGTACCATATTCTAATTGGCCAGTGTAGAAAATATAGTGTGTGTGTGTGTGTGTGTGTGTGTGTGTGGTGTGTGTGTGTGTGTGTGTTGGTGTTTTTTTGTTGTGTTGTGTGTGTGTGTGTGTGTGTGGTGTGTGTGTGTGTGTGTTTGTGTGTGTGTGTGTGTGTGTGTGTGTGTGTGTGTGTGTGAGGCTGTATTTATCACGTCTGGGGGCAAATCATCACAAGGATTAAAAGAACCAGTTAATCTTTATCTGTGGGGACTTTTTTTGGTCCCCAAACTGCTTCAGTCTGTGTGCATTGTAAAGTTTATTTAATACAAAAATGCGAGTCTCCTGTGAGGGCAATTTGGTGTAGTAGGTGAGGGCATAGCACATACAGATGAAATAAAATAACTTGGAATTCCCCATTGACATTCTAAAACATTTGTGTGTGTTGTGGGTGTTGAGATGCACTGTGTGTGTGTGTGTGCGTGCGTGGTGCTGTGTGAATGTGTGTGTGTGTGTGTGTGTGTGTGTGTGTGTGTGTGTGTGTGTGTGTGTGTGTGTGTGTGTTTGTGTTTGTGTGTGTGTGTGTGTGTGTGTTTGTGCATGTTTTATGTGGTGTATGAGGAAATTTGTATTAATGACAGGTATTGACATAGGTATTAACAAGGAGAAGGTGATTTATGAGGACTATTTTTGCCATAATTTTAAAACGCTTATAAATCATACAGAGTGTTTTTTTTGGGAAAATGAAATGCACCGTCTCTGTGAGGGCTGTTTAGGTGTAGGGTGGTGTGGGCAATGCACATGTGTACAGTAATAATAACCATACGTCTTTGGAAATGTCCCCGTAACCATCATCATGTTTGTGTCGTGTGTTGTGTGTGTGTGTGTGTGGTGTGTGTGGTGTGTGTGTGTGTGTCGTGTGGGTTGTGTGTGTGTGTGTGTGTGTGTGTATGTGTGTGTTGTGTGTGTGTGTGTGTTTAAAGTTTTAAGAGAAACATAGAAAGATCACAGAATTTTAAATGGAAAAAAAAAATTATTAATAAATAAATCAATAAATATAGTAGAATATATTAATGAATTGTTTATTATTCATAAATTACTACAATATTTAAAAGCCATAGAGTTTTTATGGTAAATATCCAATTTTCTAGAAGTTTTTTCTTGAAGTCTGAATTTTCTCTACTTTAAAAATCCCTAAACAATATTCATAAATGACTGAAAAACTCATGTGAGGCCATTGGTTGAAATGTGTGGGAAGTGTTGTGTCTGTGTTCTTTTCTCTGCATCACATGTTGTTTGTCATGGTGAGGAATGAACCTGCTGTGAAAAAACAGCCCTGTGGGTTATACTTAAATGTTGCGGTTTGAAGAAATCTTTTATTGAATTTTTGTTTGTAATGCTTTACATTTTCAACACTTGAATATCTGTCCTGCAGGTGAATGTTGGCAGAATGAACTCTTCAGGCGAAAGGTGGAACCTGATCATTGGAAATCTCGCCCTCAAACAGGTTAATCCATCTCATTCGATGCTTGCTGGGTGAAATTCTGTTCTTCATTAAACTCTCTTTGTCTTTTCAGGTACAAGCTACAGTTTTGGGTTTCCTGGCTGCTCTGTTAGCCTCGGCTCTTGGATGGATCCTGGAAGAGGAGCTCATCATGAACCACGTAGCTCTGCTTTGCTGTTCCAGCGTTGTTACAGCATTTACAGCATCCCTCCTGCAGGGTTTGAATCCCGCTTTTGTTTCGACCAATTTTTATCTACTTAAAATAGACCATTTATAATCTTTAAATGCTTCATGGGCATCAAATAAGGAGGACATCATCATTGTGGGTGCTGATCATGAGGTTATTCTCACTTGAATGACTCGTGGCTTGTGATCTTGTCCATGCAAACCCATTTTCCATACAGGTCCTGAATATAGACCCAACATCCTCAGGTCACACAGCTCACATTATCAGCATTTAGCATAAATGGATAATGGGAGAAATTCCTTAGTGCTGACAAACATATATTTTCTGATTCTTTGATGAACAGAAAGTTCAAAAGAACAGCATTTATTTGAATTTTTTTTTTATTTTGGAACATCGTACATGTCTTTACTGTCACTTTTGATCAACTTACTGCATCCTTGCTAGAAAAAAAGTATTAATTTATTTCAAAACAAGAACTGACCCCAAACTTTTGAATAGGTAATGTTCATAAAAATGAATTTGTAATTTCACCGCATGATCTATAAATTCAGAATGGATTTGATGTATGCACATCTTTCCAGGCATCGTAATGGTTGGTGTGATTGTTGGATCCAAGAAGGTGGGCGTGAACCCTGACAACATAGCCACGCCCATCGCTGCCAGTTTAGGTGACATCATCACACTTGGACTGCTCGCCGTCATCAGTCAAGGCTTCTTTTACTTCATGGGTGCGGATGGAAGACCAGTAACTGGTTAATGACTAGGTGTGGGTGTTTTACTCTCTTTAATGCTCTTGTATGCTGTAACTCTCTCTGTAGAGCCTTACCCTTATATTACCTACCTGGTGTGTGTTATTTTCCTGTGTCTGACGCCGGTGTGGGTAATTTTATCATTCGGCACCCTGAAAGCCAAAAACTGTTGCTTTCCAGCTGGGAGCCAATAATAACTGCAATGGTGATCAGCAGGTAAATGTTCTCTCTTGGTACATTATTATAAGTCTAGCATGTGATGGTGCAACTAACCAGCTTATGTTGGTTTTGGTTTCATATCTCCAGCCTTGGAGGACTGATTCTGGACCGTACCATTGCAAATCCAAAGTTTGAAGGAGTTGTTCTCTACAGTCCTGTTATAAATGGTGGGTCATACTAAACTGATACTATGTTCCAATTAAATAACTGTTTGTTTCAAATTTTACATACCTTTTAATTTAAACCTTTCCTTAAAGGGACAGTTCACCCAAAAATGAAAATTCTGTCATTAATTACTTACCCTCATGTTGTTCCAAACCTGTAAGACCTTCGTTCATCTTCCGAACACAAATTAAGTTCTCTCATGAATACACGTCGAAGACTAACATTTTGTTGAATAAAGTCTTTATTTTTGTTTTCTTTGCACACAAAATATTCTCATAGCTTCATAAAATTAAGGTTGAATCACTGATGTCACATGGACTATTTTAATGATGTCCTTACTACCTTTCTGGGCCTTGAACGTGTCAGTTGCGTTTCTGTATATACAGAGTCAGAAAGCTCTCGGATTTCATCAAAAATGTCTTAATTTGTGTTCAGAAGATGAATGAAGATCTTACGGGTTTGGAACGACATGAGGTTGAGTAATTTACAATCCCTTTAAGGTGTTGGTGGTAATCTGGTTTCCATCCAGGCTAGTCGTATAGCCACGTGTCTTCATTTCCACTGTCCACTGGGTGAACTTCCAGACAATGCTAAAGGATGTTACTGCCCCTGCCGCTCCTTTTGCAACACAGGTAACATATTTCCATCAATGGGTTGGAGCTAAACTTTGCAGGAAAGCGGACCTGGTTTAACGTTTCAGAACGAAGACAAAGGGTGAATCCCAATTCTCTGTCTTACCCCTTCCCCTACCCCTTCGTCTTATAGCCCTTGTCCCTCGAAACCGAGTGGTAAGCGCTAGGGGTGAAAACATCCACCTATGAAATGAGACACCACTTGGTTACTGTTACGTCATCATACATCGTCGCTAGCTGGCTGCTACGTCACCAGAGGCGACAAGTGTTGATCACAAACTTGCCGTCTGCAAGTGTGTGTATGTCGATTGCGTGGGTTTTAGTGATGTTTTCTCTATTCAGAGAAACGCGGGACTGTTGTGCAAACCAGCAATGTAACGTTAGCGTGGAAAAATAGCGATTTTTAAAAACGTTTCAATTAAGAACATGGTTGCAAATATATATGTACAGTACTGTGTAGAGCACAAAACAAGATTGTCATAATTTTTAAATCAATAATTTAAGCCGAAAATACTTACATTTATGGGACTCTCTGGATGATCTGTGGCCGCAGTGTGTTCTGGGTACCCCTTGGTTTCAAGTAAGCTCGCGAAAATGCTTGGTTTTAAGGGGTATCTACCCCATCCCCTTAGCCCTACCCCTCGATCAAAACGAGAATTGGGACAGCCCTTACTCTCACGTGAATGCGCAAAACTAAGGGGAAGGGGTAAGAGGAAGGGATAAGACAGAGAATTGGGATTCACCCAAAAAGTACTCTTTCTTGCTTCTGACAGGGCCAAACGGAAGATCAGCTCAGGTGCTGCTCACGCTGGCCATCCCGGGTCACCTGGTCTTCATCTACAGCATTTACCTAATACAAGGCAGCCCGGATCCGCCCACTGCAGCCTTCGTTTTCTTATATTTGTTAGCTGCTTTCACGCAGGCAAGTGAAAGAGAAGTTAGCATATGTCTTATTAAGGAGAAGTGTGGTATTTTATTCTGAATCTTCTTTCACTCAGGTGTTTCTTCTGCTGGGCATCGCTGATGTGATGGTTCACTGCTTGTGGAAGTGCGGCAGAGATCCTGATAGCTTCTCCATCCCGTATTTGACGGCTCTAGGGGATCTTTCGGGGACTGGCTTTCTGACACTGTGTTTTCTTCTTTTGTCACTGGTGACATAAACAATAAAATGACATTGTCTGATTTCATTAAACAGATTTAATAATCTGTTATCTAATGTGTTGGTTTACATGTTTGCCATTTCTCTGCACAGTTCAGCCAGATGAACATTACTTGAAATATCAACCTCTCCATACATGCCAGTCAAATCCCTGTGTGCAGTTCAACGAGTCGCACATGCTGCCTCGTGTGACAATAGCACTTCTCCAAGTCACTCAACTATCTTCTTTCAATGAAGAACTGCTGTTGTCTGTTTTCCATGTGTTGTTATGTTAAATGTCTGATCTGCACTCATCTTCCTGAATCAGTATCCTTTCTTTTGTACTATATAGAACAGCATTTCCTAATTGGTTCTAATAAAAATACAATAATATATGTTTTATGGTTCAGAAATGTTGAATCAATGGCACTGAAATGTGATAAGCTATTAATCATCTTAATGTCCACTTATTTGTATTAAGAAGCCTTATACAATTTAGCAATGCATGTGAATTTAATTTTTTTGTTGATTAATTATTCATCTTCAGGATGTATTAAGGAGAGAGAAATACAATAATGTCTGAGACATATTGATAGGATATTATTTGATTTGATTAAGACACCTGTAATAGTTCAATACTGTATTATCTTTTGGAGTAAAAAAACAACAACAACTATCAATTCGTTCATGTATACTTCAAAAATGTATCAGTGGTAATGTAAGAGAAATACTGAAGATTTGTACAAATGAATTGCATAGGAATCATCTGAAAGATCCTCTCCTTTACAGCTAGTTAACAATATTTAGTATCCACAGTTGAATAAATTCCTTATTACAAATCATTTGTATTTTTGATACCTTTGCTTTTATCATTGAGATATGTAGATATGTAGAAAATGAGTGAGGTGAACTGAAGAGAAGACGCACGTCATGGATCTGTGAATCTAAAGGGTCTGGAGTGATTCTGGATGAAGGAATGGTCTCTGATCTCTTGTCAGGTGTTCTCTAAACCTCATCAGGCATTATAGGAGACAACTTAGAGCTGTTAAACTGGCAAACGGAGGTTTCAAAAAGTATTGAATAAAAGGGTGCCGTTAATTGTGGCCAATGTGCATTAGAGAAAAACCTTTATTTCATAATGATATTTCCCCTCCCATTTAATTTGTTTAAAATAAAAGATCAAAAGGATTAACAATGCAGATTAATTTTCACAGCCTT
>CM049796.1:35709703-35817720 GCA_027422405.1 Ptychobarbus kaznakovi
TTTTGTCTAAATTTACCTAAGTAAAGTTTTTTTGTTTATTTATGTTATGTATGGTAGATTTTGTTTTGCTTCAGATAACAGGACATACCTTTGTTTTTTTAAAATTTTATATTTAGACAATAATTACTTGTGTTTTGTCTATATTTAGTTTGTTTAAATAGATTTTATGTTTTGTTTCAGTTTAGACATATCTCACTGTCTTTTTATATATAACTTTATATTGTTTATCATATATACAGACAAAATTATATGTAGACAAAATTGTATTATTTTGTAGTTTATATTGTGTACCATATATGTTTTGTCTATAATTAGTTTGTTTTGTCTTTATTTAGCTTGTTTAGTTTATATTTAGTTTTTCTTTTGGTGCTTTAAATCATATGCCTAAAATTACCAAAGGTGACTTCAATGGTACAGTGATGGGATCCGATTGCAATACCATGTTACTTTGATACATACCAGGATACTGAAATGATCACCATATTCATATTCATTCACCATATTTCCACAGTACTTCAAAGAGTGCCAGAGTAAAAAAGTACCACAGAAAACTGGCATTTCCAAAATACCATGTCCAGAAAAAGTAATATATATATATATATATATATAAAATAAAAATATATATAAAAACAAAAAAACGTACAATGCCAAGTTCATGGGTTCGATTCTAAGGGATAGCAAAAACTGATAAAATGGGAACCTTGAATGCTATGCACGTCGCTATGAATAAAAACATCTGCCAAAAGCATGAATGTAAATGTCAAATCAAATAAAAATATAAAATAAACATGGTGCATTCTGTTAGTGTAAGGAATATATAGCCCAAACAATCATAATGCATGCAACACAAGTCTACCCAAACAGTTCTACGGAAGACCATTGATAAGTGCCGTCATTAAGACACTGGGGAAGCTGTTAATCAGTGACTGCCATTCACAACCTGCAAGAGACGCTTAACAAGGGGTGAATTCTGCTGAGACTGTGATGGCTTCATTACACTGCCCTCACTTACCGTCTGGAAAAAAATTAATGATTTAATGAACGAAGTTAAGAGTTGACACCACCGCAGCACTCTGGTGCTAAATCAGAAATAATGAATGAGCTATTAATGAGGGGCTGGGTGAGAAACACCTGATCTACCCCCCACCATCAGTCTATCCCTCCACCCTTCTCTAATAAACAGTCCACAGCTGAATCAGGGCAGCGCCTTCACCTGCCTCTGCTGTGCTGAACCTGTCTATCAAGATACACCCACATGCACAGTGCGCCTCTGTCTGTCACACTACTCCTACGCAGTGTACTTTACGTTTACACACGCACACACACAGACACCCCTTCACCTGGAAGATAAGCTATCTGTGCTATACTGTCTGTCAGGGAGGGAGAGCGTCTCTCGGGAGTGTGTGGGGGTCTCTCTGCCACAGTAAACCCCTGTCTGTCACACTCACAACCCCAGACACAAACGCACACGAGTTACACGGCAAGAGAAGCACATCCGTACACACCTGTCAACAGAAGAATGTTTAATTTGAACAGGCCTGCCATTGTTTGATAAGATAATGACTAGGGCTGCCGGTATAATCATTTCTTACATTCATCTCCACTTCCGAATAATGAAGGTGAGGCCTGAGAGTTCCAGAGATTCGCCAAACAATCATCAACAAGTTTTGAAGTAAATGTTTTGAAATGAGACAATAAACAAAAACACAACACAGGAAAAATTGTTGTGCTTTACCATGTTGCGTTGACTTGCTCTACCAAGGGATTTGACTCAATATATTATAAAAATAATGTGCTATATGGTTATTTGGAGAAGAATAACAAAAAAGTTATTGTTATATTATAGGTTCTTCAGAACGGCATATTTGGTTTCTGGGTTCCTCACAGCTATAATAAATGTTTGTTTTACCGACCGACCACAAACATTTGAAAGGTAGTGGGCACAAGTTTAGTGGAAGTCTGTTCCCTTACAGCTCACTGAGGTGTAGTTTATTTCTGCTGGAGAAAAACTTAGGATAGTTTCCCAACCCAGCCAAGTTGGTGTTTCTATTAGCCACCTAATCGCTGAAAAGTGCTTAAAACATTATTAGGTTCTACCAACAAACCTACTAGGGAGACCATCCTAATTAAACCACTTAAGACCAGCATTGACTGGTTTAAGCAGGTTTTTCCAATCTGTCTTGGTTGGGAGACCGGTTAAGAGCAGAAAACCAGCTTAGACTGATTTCTTAGCAGGAATCAGATTAACTATGCATATATTTAACTAGCATTTGACAACCAGAAGGTTCACAAGTTTACATTTTGCTTAAAAAATAACATTTTGTAAAACTTGTGAAATTTAATGGGAAAATGTGCTTGTGCTATACTTCTAATAAATGCCATTTGGTTTCATATTTGGTTTTCTAATGCAATGACATTCATATCTTTTTAAGTGTAGCTTATGGTTCCTTGTATCATACAGCCTGTGGTTCAATTTCCAGCTAGCCAATAGTCTGCAACTTCCTGTGGCTTGTTTTTTTTATGTTGGGAAACAAATGATCTAACATTACAACATCATGCTATTTTACTGTGTACTTCCAAGTGTTAACATTTCCTTAGCTTTTATTATCTTAACCAGGCCTATTACACATAAAAGGGACATAATACCAAACATCAATTTAAGCACTTTCCCTATTCCTCCAACGAACCCATCTATTACGGCACTCTTTATCATGTGCTCCATTTGGGACACAACTTTACAATTTAGCATTGGGGCACCTCTTAAACCTGCTTTCAAAGAGCTGTCAAATCGAGGCATTTTTAACTTTTGACAAATAAACAATAGTACCCTCTGAGCCCGCTGTGCTAAACACCGCTCACCAGGCTCAAATTAAATGAGGAGAAAAGTGCTCAGGTCCTTTCCACCGCACCAGGATTTTAAGGAGGGGAAAGCACACATTTCACAGTTGCCTTTGTGTGTAATATATTGTATCATGGCCATCCTGCTGGGCGTATTTCATATAGATAATGACGACGGCAACGAGAATATCTACGTGAACGAGTGGGTTAGCTAATTAATATTATAGCTAGAGAAGTGTCTCGGTACAGTTTGCGCCCAGCAAGGCGCTGCCTTCATGGGAAAAGCAGCACCATTTAAACAACAGGGTCCACGTCACCTGGAGAGCAATTGATACCAATTATACCATATCATAAAGTAACCCAATTTAATAGTCAGGGAACCAACATGGGGCATTTGGCTCATTTAGGAGACAACAGCAAAAGGATTCATTTCTAGTCAGTGAGCTGTCATTGTGTCGTGATGATAAAACCCAGATCCTAAACTTAAGGATCTGACTGTCACAAATAAAGCAGATGATGAGAGCAATTAAGCACAACCTGACACCAGGAAAGTGCAGTAATTAAGTGTGTTATTGTCTTTAGCACTGCTATTTTAGATTTAATGGAGCTAAAGACGTTTTTGGAAAATGAACATTTTTGGAAATAATCAATACAAATTAGGTACAAATATTATTAAATACACTTTCAGAAATAAAGGTACAAAAGCTGTCACTGGGGCAGTACCTTTTCAAAAGGTAAATGTTTGTACCTAAAGGGTCTATTTTGGTACCTTAAAGGAACATATTAGCACTTAAAGTGTACATATTTGAACCTAATAGGTACAAAAGTGTACCTTTTGAAAAGGTAGCTCCCCAGTGACAGCTTTTGTACCTTTATTTCTGAGAGTGTATAATTACTAAAAATAATTAGAAAGACAAATTAATCAGATTTGGCAAAACCTTAAGGTGAAGATTCATTTTTTAGAGAATAAATTAAAGACAGTACAGCAAGTACTGTCAGATACTACATTTGATTCGTATACATAGACGTTATTAAAGAAATGTATACTTTAAATCCAGCAAGGAAATATTTAATTGATCAAGCGGTGAGAGTAAAGATATTTATGATACAAAAGAATTCTGCTGAATAGAAAGTTAAAGAGTGTTCAGCTTACACAAAAAATATTAAGCAGCACAACTGTTTTTAACAGTTGAAGGATCATGAGACACTGAAGACTGGAGTAAGGGCTGCTGAAATTTCAGTTTTTCCACAGGAATAAATTACATTTAAATTACATTTTAAAATATATTTCAAAAGGATAAAGTTAGGTATGATAAAATAAAAAGTTGCTAGAAGAAACAGGTGGAAAACTTTGGATGGAACCAAAGTTCCAGAAGAGGATAATGAAGTTGCCCCCCCCCCCAATTTTTTATTCTATGGAAAGTTTATAATAACCATTAAAAACTGAAATATTGAACAAAATTCTTTAGTGAATTCAAATGAAACCGGCTTCATTGTGAACGCCATAATCCACTCTTAATCTGGATCAGGGATTCCAGTCTGTTTTTTTACCCCTCTCCTGAGACAGCAGTTGCCGTTCATCCCGTGCCTTTGTGTACGTGCCGGCCTCCTTAACGTTTTAGCAGGGCTTTGACTGGTTGAACTTTGATCTGATGTCTTCATTGAGGAGAACTGCAGGTTGCCCATTCAAGATGCAAATCCTTTACCAGAGCCTATGGGCACTTTGTAAAAGAGAGAGAGAGAGAGAGAGAGAGAGAGAGAGAGAGAGAGAGAGAGAGAGAGAGAGAGAGAGAGAGAGAGAGAGAGAGAGAGAGAGAGAGAGAAACAGGGTGACAGAGAGAGAGTGAGTGTGTCTCGTGGGGAGGGGGAATCCTGTGTGAAGTTGAAACACTCCGCACGCCCCCCCACACACACACACACACACACACACACGCGCTCTAATCCACATTGCAATATGGATTAAGGTAGGGGATAACCTTTTCTTAACGTGCAAGAAAGAGTACGGCAAGGACGAGCCCGGGGTGGGCGGCTGGGGATCTTCTCATAATAAAGCAGTGCGGTATAAAAGCATGCTCTGTGTCAGGCGCTTGTGAATGGGCCTCAATGCAGCCCCATTCCCAGGCCTGGTGGGGAGGCTTGCCAAAGCCTACCTAGAGCCAACTAAGCGTGAGTAATCCGTCCACGCTCAATGGACGGGGTGAGCCCCATTCAACCTTCTCAGAAGTTTAAGAGTTGATCAATTTATTATCTGTGGCGATTAGGGTACGGGCCCAATCACCTTCTTAAAGGCCGACAGTCCTGGAAGAAAAGAAAAGGGACTGTCAGCGCCGGGCTCTGTGTTTCCACGGCTAGCATCGCATAACTGAAGCCCTCTAATTGCGATACTAATGTGCTCGAAATCTGATTTGAAATGAACCAAGACTGAAAACCGATTTCATGCTGTGACAGTTTATATATTGCCGCTGGTAGACAAACGGCCCATTGAATAGGAACTGTACCTTCTAATTTTGTTTCCGGGGGAGAGAAAATAATCGCTTTGTTACATAGGTAGAGAAAATTGGGTATAAAACCATTCAGCCATTTTTTTATTCTTACAGTCTGATGTGATGTTTTTAGACGGGAATTAGATGACTGAAAAAAGCAAATTCGAATAATTGACTGTTGTAATTACGATGCAAAAAAAGGCTTTGTGCCTTTAACAGCTTGTAATGACAACTGAGTTAACAGAACAGAACGCTTAACAGAAAAATAAACTCTACAAGTCAAACAAGCTTTGTTGGCTAAGGATCACACCCACTCCAACGGTCACAAAGGGTGCAGTGGTTTGGGACAAATCTCAAGTGCTCTTTACACACACACACACTTCTTAGCACATGGACAAACAGTTTTATTAGCTCAATTCACAATAGCCATCGTTGTCTCTTTTTTTAAAGAATGTTAAACGCCACAGTAGACCAAACAAACTAAAAATGACAGCCAAAAAGAGAAGTGCGGTGAAGCCGTGCGTGATTCCTCAGTGCAGTGATGAGGTAAACAAAGCCGGTGTAATGGGGTGTGGCTCAATTAGATCCCTAGTGGAGTAGCAAGTACACTAGCTAGGGATTGAACTATGTCAATATAGTTACAGTGCACTGTAATGTTCACTTTCTAGAAAGTCCAAGATCACTCACTAGATTTACTCACCAGAAACAATGTCATGTCACATAAAAAAAAGATGAATGCAAATGTTAATCATTTATATTATTATGCCTACAAAAACTATGATGATGGGTTAAACAGCACTGAAAGCTAAACATTAAAATCAATAAATTACCAGTTTCATTTGCACCACATCTCAAATTATTTTCTTCCTGAATATTCAGTGGTGGAAATGACGTAGTGGAAAATACTATGTCTTGCTATGGTTAATTTCATAGCTAGTATTTTAATTATTCTAAATAGGCACATTTAAATACTATTCTCACACTTTTTGCATAACTTAAGAAAATGACAGATTGATTGGAAATGATACACACAAATATTCCGTTCACCGGTGATATTTACCTTGTTCTAATTAGTGTTTTATTTACATTTCATGTCTCATCTCAAGTTCCTTGAGTCTTCTTGACAAACAATTGCACTAACTTTAGAGAAAGGGAAAGAAAAAAAACAATTAGCAATTTATTAGAGACAGTTGTTCATTGTTGTGGAAAATTGGAAATCATGCCAATTTTTTTTTTACAAATCAACATAATAAAAAAAAAGTAATTTAAAGACAAAATAAACGCAAAATGCACAAACAAACAAAATTATCTATAGCATTTTACGTTACCTACACTTAACTAACAAATTTCAAGTTTCTACTTTTTGTTATGGAGGATGGGAAATCAACCCAGTGATGTAAAATTGCCCAAAATCGGGGGGGGGGAAATTACATTGTGTCACAGTGTTTACAGGATCAAGGCCCTTGTTAGTCCACAAATTCATGTTCATACTGATTCATGATATACAGATATTGGCAGCCGAATGAAACAGATCCATAGTTTATCAAGTGAGATATTACCATTCTTTCTGGGCAAAGTGTTCATCAGTGCCTCGGTTCACGTGTTCATGGCCCTGTATTTGACAGAGGTCACTGCCAACCCACAACAAGCCACCACCTCATTACCCAAACTAAATAACTCGATTCTCTCTATTAAAGTCATGTGACAAATATGCTACATATTCACATGGACTCTGCTCAAAAGTGAGGCCCCAATTACAGGCCCAGAGCAGAAAAGATTGTTTCATCGTCATTCTCACACTCAATTGACTTGTGTGGTTATGTGTATGCGAGTGTGTCCTGGAGTCATTATGTGCAATTCAGGCAAGCACGTGGATGGATGTGTGTATGTACAGAGCTTTCAATCATGTTTATGAGGGACTGTTCGTGCATATGCGTGTCTGTTTTGCTCTAAGCGGATGTTTCCTCTGCAGTCAATTTATCTTAATGTGAATTGAATGTGCTAACAACTCCAGCGCCATCAGACATAATTTCATATCAATCATCCTGTATCAGCCACACTGATCTACAACGGCCAGAACTCAGTACTTATGGCAAAAAAAACAGATTTACTGTAAATTATGAAATTTATGTTTGGAAGAATAGCATAGAGGACTGAGAACACTTAGTAAGTTCAATTTTGACAGCTGGCTTACAAACCCTTTAGGCAGGACCATATTCACAATATAGCAGAGCCTTGAGAGTGGTTTTAGAAAATGGTTAATACATTTAAATAAATTAATAAATAAATTCACATCCCTAGGGCAAGCACTTTGGAAAATAAACTAAATAATCTAACTAACTAAATAAATTAATTTATTCAATGTATTTATTGTGCAACCTACATAAGACAGCGTTTTGATAAATAAATACATTAATAATAATAATTAATAATCATAAGCACAATTATATTAATGATGATAGTAATGATAATAACGATAAGAAATTAATGAAATTAATTCATTAAATTCCACAACCTTACATTGGACAAGTATTTTGGAAAATAAATAAATAAATAAAATGAACCATCATAGGACAAAAAATTAGCATACAAAAGTACACATTTTAAAAACAAAAATCAATCAATTAAATAATAATAATAATAGTAGCTAAATAATAATAATGATAATAGTAGCTATTATTATTATTTTTAGTCAGAACACTGTACTGACCAATCAACACCCAGGACCACAACGATCACATTTTATAATAAAAAAGAAGCCATAAACCATTAAACGCCATTACTGTGATTTTATCACTTTTTAAGGGTTTTTGTAAATCATTTCTCCAAGATGAAATCCGATTCAATCTATACTTTGTAACATGTTGTTCTGGTCTCTCGGCCCCTTAACAAGGTACATGTGTGTAAGAAGATGTGTCAGAGCCCCTGGGACAAATCACCTTTCTAATGCAATAACAAAACAGGCCATTGTCTCGCAGATAACACCTTAAATTAGCAAAGCCACTCTTCTTAACACCAACACTTCCTGATTAGACCTGTGAGAAGCTGGGGGCCAATCAGAGGGTAGGACCATGGGGCATTCCTTCGTGACATCATTAAGGTAATGTGTGGGTAAAGGCTGATTTGGATCCCTGGGCTGGTCACTGTTGCAAATTGCCGGTTAGGAGTGTTTGTCTGTTTGGTGAGGAGACGAAAGTGCGAGTGTGTATGTGAGGGGCTGAATTCACCTGTTGCTTTGGACCCTTTGCTTGTTGACGCCACTTGGGAAAGAAAAAAAGTCACACTCTCAAGGAATAAATCACATTGGTCAGGTCTAATTTGACAAAAAGGGCAATCCCTTGGGTCAGATCAATCTGTCAAGGGAAAAAACAACAACAACAATTATTACCCAAATGGTCACTTTGCAAACGCATATTTGTCCATTTCTTTCTCAAATACTTCTCCGCTACACGATATTCCTCTCAGAGCAGTAGGAACTTTCCAATAAAATAAGGACAGATACACAAAATATATCCACAACATTCTTAAGCACCTTTAGATCCATGGAGGAAACCTTCCTTAACCTTCAGTGTCTCTGCATTCTGCCATGCAAAGGAACGGGAGGCCTATCAAAAACAAGCCAACATCCTGCATTGGATTCCCGCCCTCCCCATTTATATGGAAAACAAAGGTTTACGTCTTGACCCCACCCTCCATCAATCAAAATATTTACAATGGCTTACCATCTGTCCGCTGAACTGAAGCGGCCCGGGTGCCTCTGTTCCTCTTCCCATTAATGGAGGGCTTTTCCTGGAGAGTCGTGGGTTTGTATGACCCCCTGGCTGTGGTGAATGCTCGGGGAGGTCATTAAAACCAGTAACATCACCGAGCTGTAATGACAAGCAGAAGATGCACTTCCTCTTTAGTGGGATTCACTGACTTGGCTGGTGGCTTTTCGTTATAGCGACTGGTAGTTCCGCGCCAAAGGCCAGATCTGGATTGAAAGGTTCAGGAAAAGGTGAAGGAGTGGATTGTAAGGAGGAACAATTTTGATATGAAAATATGACAAGAAACTAATACTGAAAGACATTTGAGTTGAAGCTGAACAGTGAATGAACACCCATAAACTGAAGGCCTTTGTTAATGGGTTAATTAACTCACCCAAACACGGCCAATGCATATGAGAGTAATCAAATATATACACAAAATAAATGTCATATTACAGCTTATATCTGCACAAAATGACGCAAACACAAGTCAACATGAACTAAGTTACTTGCAAGTCAGAATATTTAAGTCATGTGAATATGCTCTTTCCATAGCAACACACTAAATAATGAATTAATTCAAATAATTTTACAGTATTTTACATATATAAGAATAGCGTACTCGTTATAATGTTATCTTGAGAGTTTTCACATGCTTTCGGTATATGTTGATACATTTGAATACATAAAAAATCTCAATAGATGCCATTTAAGTCAATAGTTCTCAACTTGGGAGCTCTAAACTAAAACGTTAATTATCAAACAAAATTAATCTTTCACCAAAAAAAGTCAAAAAGGTTGAGAACCACCGATTAATATGAATGAATATGTCATGAAATACTGATGAAATTTTAAATATATTTTCATTAAAAGGACAAAAACTATGACTGAAACAGAAAACAATGTAAAACGAATGGAAAGCTTCTTGGTGTCACAAAAGTTGCCTAGGAATGAAACTGCAATAAGCTTTGTGCCGCATGTTAATGTCTAGCCTGACAGACTGGAAATACAGCTACACATGAAATATGATCAGTTCCATGAGAACTCGTGTTTTTCCCCCCTCTAGACCAAGCCTTTCAAAATAACAGAATCGGTTACAGTAAAATTATATTTTGATATGCTATGAATGTCTCTTTTCATTTGCAGCCCCAAACCCATTTCGATTCAGCCTAAAAACAAAAGGCACTGTCTGCCTCAACATCACTTTGCCCCCAGACTTGCTGATTGTTCAACTATCTGCCATTCAATGATAAAAGTGCCACCCAAAAGCATGGCTTCCCTGTTTCTCCCTCCATCCTGCCTTTGTCTTCAAAACGGTGTAATTTCAGAGATTGAAGTCCTCGCCGGTGCCTTCATTCCCCTGCTCTGACAACAATAGGACCCAAGTGCTTTCAGGAATGATGGATAAATTACTAGGTAGTAAAATATTATATCTAAGGTAGGTGATGGGTCCTTTTCTGCAGGGCTTGTCTCCATCAGTCTCATGGCACTGAAGGTAATTATAGTCTGTTGGATTGTCTCTCTCTCGGCATGGGAGAGCGCTCTGCTGTTTGTCATGAACTCATCTCGCCGAGCGATAGGACAGTAATGGTTCGAATTAACATCTGTTGCCTGGCTGGCATTGTGAAAGGCAGTGACAGCTCCACCGCTGACCTTTTCTGATTATTGACCAAAAAAGTGAACAATTAGCTCCCCTCCAATGGGCCAATAGCTTAAATTACAATGTATATTGTACGTTTGACTGAAAGACTGTCAATGGGCTCAGATGTGTGGTTTATTGTGTCGTTTCATCATATTAATTTGGTCATTTACAGGTGGTGGTTAAAACCTGTTATTGGCGGTGGACTGGCAGTATGACATCGCTGGGTGTTTTCCTGAGGTCAATAATATGGTCCAGTATATTAAAGCCTGATTAGATCATCGAAGCGGCTAACAGATATCAACATAAAACTAAGCACATAAAACTTCAGTATGAGTAGTGGTAAACACTTATAGTAGATCAATACAGATATGAATGTGGCAACTTAAAGAAATATCCTTTGTTTAGTACAATCTAAACTCTGATGACAGAATCCTACTATCCCTTCAACTAAAAAAAACAGGGTAAAACCACTTAAAGAGATAGTTCACCCAAAAATGAAAATTCTGTCATAAATTACTCAACCTCATGTCGTTCCAAACCCGTAAGACCTTCGTTCATCTCCGGAACACAAATTGAGATATATTTTTTGATAAAATCCAAGAGCTTTCTGACCCTGCATAGACAACAATGCAACTGACACGTTCAAGAAACACGGCCCAGAAAGGTAGTAAGAACATCATTAAAATTGTCCATGTGGCATGAAGTCCTCCAGTGGTTAAACCGTAATTTTATGAAGCTACAAAAATACTTTTAGTGCGCAAAGAAAACAAAAATAACTCCTTTATTCAACAATTTATTTTCTTCCGTGTCATTCTTTGACGAGAGTTCACGAATATACTTTGACACATGCGTATGCAGTTGCGTTGCTCTCTATGCAGGGTCAGAGAGCTCTCAGATTTGATACAAAATATCTTAAATTTGCGTTCTGAAGATGAACGATGGCCTTATGGGTTTGGAACAATATGACGGTGAGTAATTACTGACATAATTTTCATTTTTGGGTGAACTATCCCTTTAAATTATTACATTTCACTTCAGCATTATTAAGGTGACAGCCTGTTCCAAATCTCCTGCCAAGAAGCCAGCGTACAATTCACCTAAGAAACAACTTAACCCCCTGACGGCCAAAGAATGACAGTAGAGTAACGAACAATACAGTGGCCAAATATCATCAGCCTCACCCATAAACTCCAAGCTGAGTAAGGCAAAGACGAGAGATTCCACCGCTCTTCAATTTGTCCTCCCAAGGATTGTCTTTTATTGATGGCTTTCTAGGTCAGCGACCCTCCATGCTGTTCAAAGGATCTAAGAGGCACCCAGATGGGCACTCTCAAGATGGAGCCTATTGTAGCAGAGTTTCTATAGTGTCTTACAAATGAAATGCGTAGGAGCCATTAGCCCGGAGTGGATTGTTTTAGGGGTGGGAGTCCCTCTCATAGGGGGTAATGATGACAGTCTGGGCCACAGATCAGTCATCAAAACAATTGTTTCGGGCCTTTTCTTTTGACGAGAGGCTTTCGCTCAACTCTCTCTCATTGCTCTTAACTGGGAATAAACTCCAGAATGCTTTGACAAAAAGGAGCTGAGAAGCTGCGAGTCATGAATGCTGCAATCTGTTGGTTTTACAATGCAAGAATCAGTGCAAGGAAAGTTTGACTGATTAATTGTATTATACCTATACATTGAATTGATGCTGTAATAAAATCAGGTTATTTATTTAGGATGTGATCCATTTTTTGACAGGTGACGACTACAGCAGGTGAGGTACTTACTGTTGTCTTAAGGGATTGGAAAGGCAGGTGTCAGCTTCCCACCTTGCTCAAACCAACACTGTTCAAATTCCCAGCCACCTTGTGTGAATTCAGTAGATAAGCATTGGCTGACATCACCTTATTGAATTAGGCTGTTTGTGCAGGCAGCCACCAGAGCTTTTGCCTTCAGCTCTGGTTCTCACCTGTTGACAGATGGGACTGACATGATTGTTACCTTAGAGGAAATTAGACCGGGAATCCAATTTGAATGCCAGCTGTTTTTATGCAATTGGAAAGCCCTAGTAGTTGCTGAATGGGGTTAATTTACAGGCCTGAGGATTGAACAATAAAAACTGCTGGAAGGAAATGGGTTAAATTAGAAAGACAAAAGATTGCTTTTGTTTCCACTAAAATGTCAAATTCCAGAGATTATCAAATGTCTTTGGAAATAGGGTCGAGTAAAAATTGTAATGCTCTCCATATAAATTCATAAAATACCAAGACCAATCTTTCACTATTGTCAATGTTTCTAAAAAACAAACAGCCCAACTAGCGTAGTCTCATTCATGAAGTAATTCATAATTGGACATTTTAATGAACAATTCAAAAAGACACACAAACGCAAGAAAGATAAAAGTTTAAGTTAGTCTGAACTAATCAAACTGATGGTAGTTAGTGAAAAAGGTAATCTTTTTAAATGTGGTTTCACCGCAAGAGACACTTTTTGCAAGATAATTAACAATACTTGGCAAAAAATGCTGATATGCATAAAAATGACTGAGAATCGACAGTTAAAAATATGTATACAGTAATGCAAAAGCGTTGCCGCTTCAAAAGTCAAGCAGCCAGAAGACATTGTAAGCGCTTTCAACTTAAATTTAGTAATACAAAAAGACAAACAAAGAAGCTGTAATCACCACCATCAATAAAAAAAAAATCTAAATTAAAGAGTGAAACCATGGGTAGCGAGTTAAATTTCGCTAAACCCCTGTCATCAAATCCAATTGTGATCCTGTTGTTTGATTATCATATCTAATTTGTAAGTTGGGCCGGTGGGACTGCGGATCTCTCTAATCCCCTTGCTCTCTCCCGCGCTTTGCTAATTTGAGTCTGTAATGTCATATGCTTGTGTGGCAGTGATTGCTATCAGTCACACAAACCTCCTGGGAAGTCTGACTGGTGGGGCCTCATTGATTGATCTACATAAATATCTTGCTGTATTTGCATAAGCGGTAGGCAGCTTTGATACTGGACAGGCAGGTGCCACATATTCTGTGATCATATGCTACAATTATGACTGGGGTGCTGTTATTAACACTGATAACGGATATGTTTTCATTAAGCAGCCTAAGGAGGCTCTGTTTTGAAGGACGAATACTGAACGCAAAATTACTTCAATGCAGTAATATACAGAAGTTACACCACTGGGACCATATTGGAACAAAATTACAAAATTCAACGGTGCGAGAAGATTGGCCCAATGGTGGAATGGACACATTCATTTTACATTTTTTTTTAAATTCTGGCTGATGCTAATAAGTATTATAATTTTATGGTCAATAATGTATAAACAGCCAACATCTATATTATGTTGAAATAAAAAACTAAAAAGCATTGCTTTATATTATATAAGTAAATTTAGGCATTACAACATTTTGAAAATGTACAGTGTGAAAAATGGATTTTCATTTTGAGATTTGCATAAGCAAATTATTAAATGAGTATATTTAAAGAATAACTAGACTTCTGGTAGAAGTAAATGTAAAAACAAGGAAAATTATATTTGTATGACATTTGAAATATTTGTATCTCAACTGATAACCAATATTGCCAATAGATCATGTATTATTACAGATGACCAATATGAAGAGTGTCCAGAGTGTCACTCTGGACGCTAGACGCTGTTTTAGATTTAGCCTATTTAAACTACCTTGAACCTCTGTTGGCATTTAGTTAACTTCATTCTATAGTCTCCCTTTTGTCCAGCATTTTGACACAACCTGACAACGCAGTTAGCCTCATACATAGTGTGGTCTGTATTTGCTACATTGCGTGGAAAGTATTGTTTAATACTAGCAGGTGTTTTTTTCTGTTTGGGACCCCCTGACTTGAAGTATTTCCAGTTTCCCTAAGTTCCCCACATTGCAGGCCCAGCACAGCGGACAAGGACTCATGGAGTCATTTAGGAGAGCAGCGGGTCGATGATGTGGCCTTGTGCTTATTGATCTCATCCAGCCGACAGAAACATCCATTTCCCACAGCACACAGTGGGACAGGAACTACTGCTCGACACCCCTGGATCATCAGCTCATGAGGAGAGGTATCTTTTTATGTGAGGGATTTTCTCGGAATGCTGCTTTGAAGATGCGGGAATGGGGAACCATGAATGGTGAGATTCTTGAGAGAAAAGCAGCTCCTGGTATAGAGGGTTTCTCAGCAGGGGCCGTCACTATTGAACTATGGCATCCAAAGTATTCTGTGGACAAAAGTTTCTACCAGCTTTCTTGACCAATTTGGACTTTTCTTCGATAAGGAATAAGAAGTCAAAAGTAAGAAGTTAAGAAGTGCATTTGACAGACTTAAGCAAGTCATAGAATTAGAACATCTCACTTGCTTTGACTGCTCACTGAGAATGGGAAGACTCGCCCAGCAAGTGGTCTTTGTCAAACATCTGCGATCAGAAGATACAAATCAGTGTAGAAAGTCCCAGTAGACTTGGGCATCATTGCGGGTCATTGTGGTAATCACACATAGGACAGCTGATCTAACCTCTCACATTTAAATGTGGAACTAGGAGAGATCCGGTCGCTGATAGCTATGACTGCAAATGGCCAACTCATTTACAATCTGAATCCCATTTGATTCCCAGCGGCTCTCCCAGGGACCTCTCTCCACAAGCTGTACCACCCGCCAATGAGCCGGCGACAGAGAGCCAGCTTGCCACATATGGATCGTCCCTTGATATCATTCAGTCAGCGTGTAATCTTATTATGCAAAGTCTTAATCCGCACCTATGTCCCAATGCCCAAGGGTGGCAATATTGTGATATCAAGGTTCTGGTAGGTCATGTTTGCGTGATCCCTTCTCTATTCTTTGGAGAAGATGGGGGACTTAAAAGCCATCCCTAGAGGCCAAAGAAAAGGAGAGAAAGAGAGATCTGGGGCGGGACCAGATGTATGGGTTTGTCTTGTTTTTTTTCCCTTTTGGAGAACAAGATTGACATGAGGTCTCCAGCTAGGATTAGACTTGATTTGGAGCAGTGGGATTTTTTCCAGCAGACACATTATTGGACAAGGGAATAAGGGACCACCAGCATGGTGAAATTGGATCAGGATTGGCAATCGCTGGGAATCAGCAACGGTAACGATGACTGCTAAAACAGCAGCTGCCTGCAGATCTCTTCCTCCATTCAGGTGAAGCCACCTTTCCAGTCACTCAGAAAGGGAGCGGACAGAAAGCGAACTGAGGGTGGGAGAAGCAATGAGATATGAAGGTTAGTGGTGGTGGGAGTAATTTTGATGTTGGTGAGATTTAGCACTAGCGTAATGGGATTAAGCGAAACACCTTTGTGCCCAGAAAAAAGCCACCTGGTGCTGTGAGAGAAAGGCAGACACACAGACTGAGGGATAGAGGGAAAAAACTAATCCGTTCCCACCTCTGGGATGTCATTCATAAAGCTGAGAGTGATTTCCGCTCTGCTTGCTTCAAGCTAATTCCATCACAAGGAGCGATGGGCAATGGGAATAAAGGGCCGAGCTCATTATCCCAAACACGGCCTAATATATGCAGGCATTCCCATTTTACATGGAATCGATACCACATGATGGATTTTTAGGACCCCGAAGTTGTAGGCCAATGCTCACTTCCTAAAAGAGAAGGGCAGGGAGTTAAACGGACAGCTCAGGTGCGTTGGACACCTCAAAATGGCACATCTATGGCTACAGTGACGGCATTTACCACCCACTGCCTCTCACTCCAAATTAGTGGGTTTCCCTCAATGGAGCTATACGGCCAATAACAAATTAAGAGATTGGAAAACAATGAAGTTACATCTCCAAGCAAGCTGCGTGTGGCTAAGCAGTTCCTTGCGTTTCAAATTCAACTTTCAGTCGTTTATTAGCAAGTCCACCTCCTTTGAGACATTACTGCTTCGCCTTTCAAAGTCTATCTGGCTAAACACAGAAATCATCTGTCTGCCAACCTGTATGGCATGCTAACATAAAAAACAGGCAAATTAAGCTGTGTGACGAGCAGGTTGACATAATTATCAGCAAGGGAGGTTGGTGCGTGTTTTTGGGATAGTGGTTGGGGGCGAGTTTGCTTGATTAACAAGCAGGAGTTTTTTTAAAACCAGGTCCTGACATGTCCGGGCTTGTGACGGTGGGGTGGAGACACCTGAGGGCCCGGTGGCTTCATGGGCGCACCGGTGCTGTCACTTGTTCAGTCTATGAGCACATCGGGGACACTGTGGCATTGTGACTCCCCTTGGCAACTGCTTTCACAACAAATGTGTAAATAGCCTTTAAAAGAAAACAGTCATGATTCAAACGCCAATTAATATTTCAAGCACATAGCTTAGGTCTACACATTACAGCAAAAAAAGGAATCTAAAATAAAACTTACCTATATTGTTTCATAGGTATTTTGAGAGGTTACATTTTGGCTTTATATAACTGTATCCCACATAGTCTGTTTCTCTTCCTCTGTCTTTCTTGCTCACACACACACACACACACACACACACACACACACACACACACACACACACACACACACACACACACACACACACACACACACACTAGCATTGCATGAGGGCTGTTAGCATTATTGCCAATTGAATGGATAGGATGATGGGATTGGCAGTAAACCTCTGGCTCTCTGAAAGACTCCCAGTCATAAACAAACCAGACAACCACAACACAAGCATAGAGCCATCAGCTTCCTGCAAACATCTTTAGTAGAACTCATCCACCAAAATAGAGGCAAAATTATACAACCTTTAAGGTGAAGAATATCATTTTTAAACAAATCTAATTCTGAAGGGTCTAGACACTGTTGCAATTTCAAAATATTGCTCTAGTTTGTTTGGGTGGACAAACATGTTAATTTCCACGTAAATCAACAGCATGTGTTTGGGGCAGATTTAATTATCAATCATTGTCTCAATATGAACATAAAAGCCTGTAAAAATGCAGATCTACCATAATACAAAATGTACTATTATTGACATTTCAATACAATTTAATTCTGAATATTTAAAAGACTAATGGACCCTTTCAGATATTTTTATCTTATGTTCTCTTAAAGGTAACTCTTGCTGGTCCCTCTGAAAATTTGGCTGGACACTTTTGATCTGAGAGGCATGTAGATGCAGCCTTGTCCAAAACAGGGAAGCCATTAGGATTGAACAGGAATTTAAAAGATGGGAGGCTTCCGTCCTTCGAATGAGACGTTAAACCAAGGTCTTGAATCTCTGTGGTCATTAAAAATCCCAGGATGTCCTTCGAAAAAGAGTAGGGGTGTAACCCCGGAATCCTGGCCAAATTTCCCCATTGGCCTCTGACCATCATGGCCTCCTAATCATCCCCATACACTGATTGGCTTCATCACTCTGTCTCCTCTCCATCAGTAAGCTGGTTTGTGGTGGGCATTCTGGCACAATATGGCTGCCATCGCATCATCCAGGTGAATGCTGCACACTGGTGATGGTTGAGGAGATTCCCCCCTTCTATGTAAAGCGCATTGAGTACCCAGAAAAGCGCTATACAAATGTAACAAATTATTATTATTATTCCTCTTCAGTGCAACTGAGATTATGTCTGCATTAAATGTGAAACCATGAGGGCAAAAAGGTGATTAAAGTTCATAAAAAAAAAAAACAAGTGAAGGCTCTGCATTAAAGGAAACTCTTTTCAAAACTACCTGTGAACAAGAACCAGGATCAGTGAAAATCCTAACCCTAACCCTAACTTTGACAAAGGTTTCAGGTGACCGTTCACACAGATGTCAATGGGGACAATAACGTGAGAACAGTCACCAAAAAGAGAGACCCAAGGTTCCACTTAAATAGTTTATGATGTAATTTCCCCCCACAAAATCACAATAATATACTCTTATTGCATCCACTGTCCTGATGAGGTAATGGCCATTAATTGTAATTAATTAATATTTAAAATATTGTTAAAAAAATTGGTAGAAAACATTGCATTAGCCAGTAGAACATACACTGCAAAGATTATTTAAAAAATAAAAAGTTCTCATTGCTTAACCCAAAACTAAGTATACACAAAAAAATCTGATCCAATTTTATGAAACACTGAAATAGTTGACCGACATTATAAAAAAAACAAAGTTAAATAAAACTTTATGAATAATTATAATTTGTTTTGCATAATCTACAATCACATACACAGACGTAAAGGGACAATCATTCAAACGAACACAGCAGCCTTACTGCCTGGCCAGACTCACAAGTGCACGCTAGGTTAAAAGTTAGATCCCCTCGAAAATAGAATGAAGATGTCTATCATTGCACTATAATGTGTTGTTGATCCTGTCTGCACATATAGGGGGAACCGAGGACTTAATTAGAAATTTGACAAGCCCACTCTCCAAAAGTGATGAGATTATCCGTAATTGATGTCACAGTCGATTACAGTTTGGTCCATTGCCGGTCCACTGGCAGGTCTAGCCTCCGTTCAGGCCTCAGGACATTGATGAAAAGCGTGGTTTTGCCCCGCTCAAGCTGTTTCTACTGTGGGACGACAGATTTTAGCAAACAGCCTAATGACTGTTTGAAGTTTAATAAAGCCATGACCCTATTCCAATGCCGCAACCTTGCGGACCCCCCCCCCCCCCAAATTGAGTGGACCGGAGAACAATAAGGTAAAGAAAAGCTCATCATTAACTGGAGGGCCTTTTTCGACCAGTGATGTGTGGAGGCTGTTTGTGACTTCATTGTCAGAGGAGGAAAAAAGTGCATTTATTTACATGCAAACAAAGTTGACAAGAGCTAAGAGGTCACTGAGCCGCCTGGTACTCGCAAACACAGGGGAGTGAAAGGAGGGGGCTGAGGAACAAAACGTTTTTTTTTTGTAAGCGTCTGGTCCATAAAAGAGCACGCCTAGCTCAGAGGAAAAAACCAAAGGGTTTTCTGAGACAGTGAGAGTCTACTGTGACCCAATTCTGGAAACCAGTTCTGGTTATTTGGTGATGTACTTGCTGTAAGGTACATGTGAGTGAAAATCTTGTGTACACTCGCGTCAGACAGATGGAACACAGAGAGGGAGACAATTAACAGGATATTCAGTGCAAAGATATCCGTTGTGCTGAAATATCTGTTGTTGAAAGTTAATTTAAGGTTTAAAAATCAACATGCCGTGCGAGTATTTTATGAGAGTAGGAACTTTAAAGGGATAACAGCATGTAATTGTCTGAATATAAATATGAGACGCTCCATAACTGCTTTTTACAGGATAAAGAAATGACAGTAAGACATGACTGTGATCAAAGTGAGCGTGTGTTCCTGCAGAACATTCCTCTCACCTGTTGGTTAACACTGAGTCTTAGTTATCTTTATTATTATTTACATTTTTAAAAGAGATTTAAACTATATTCAATATATACAATGCTTAACAAATATATGTAAGGTTTACTGCTGCTCTAAACTAACAACATTGGTGATTACCAAAATTATGTTTTAGCTTTCTGTATTGGTTAGTCCTCCAAAATGTGTAAGCTCTTTAGTAACAAGTAGTAGGCTATTTCTAATGCTATAATATAATTATTGTTATCTGTTATCTAACAATTTTTTGACAGTCAAAAAGAAAGCAAGCAGATGCAAGTGTTATAGAGCAATTTTCTGTCAATAAAATCAAATAATTGTATTTAATCCTGATTAAATCTAAAGAATAATCGGCCAACTAATCGATTATCAAATAATCGTTAGTTGCAGCCCTAGTTAAATGTTTAACCCAACCTTCTGGGCAGTAACCCAACCGCTGGGTCTAAACAACCCAATCGCTGGGTTTGTCCATATTTTACCCAGCGCTGGTTTCTTTAGAGTAGATGTGGAGACCATTAAAAGAGCATTAAGAATTTTTTTTATTTTGAATTCATGAATAAATATTTAATAAACAAATAATTTCTCATTGCTGCCACATTCATTTATGAATAGGGTTGACTTCCTGTTAAAATAAACCGTTTGTCCATAGCATATGTCCATTTTAAAATAGCCAAACAATAGTCCAATAAGAATCTTGCTGAACATATCCAAGAGTGTCATGTAACCTTCTTAACTTCAACGCTGAGCGAACAGGAATCACAGCACACAACCGTTTCCATTTCTTTTATGTCATCCTTCTCCAAGATGAATTCTCCTCCACAGCGGCAGCTGTACATATAACACGCAGTGTCTGAAACAGAAGAGATGCTTTGTAATTATAACCCACACTGAAAATTAACCAGTAAACTTCTTAAGAACAGAGCACTAACCACAATCCCAGTTCATGTCATTGAGGGTTATACGAGCATCCACTGGCCAGCTCTGTTTCAGTTCATTTGCTGCAGAGAGAAATATAATATGAAGATGCAGTCAAATTGATGCCTGAGTCCAGTTTGAAGCAAGCAATGAAATAATATAATATTTGTCTATCATGAAAAAAACTGAATTTCCTAAAGGACCTCTTAAGAAGTCATTTTAACACCACATTTTGCATAGCATATGGGAATGCAATGCATTATGGCTAATACACCATTAATAATATTAAATAAATAGGCCTTAATTTTTAAAGCTGATCTCTGATAAGACACTGTTGAGGATAAACTAGGAAATTGATGTATATCAGACATAATGTTGAATAACTCCATGAGAGGAAGAAATAATGGTTGAGTTATACCCCCCCACCCCAAAAAATTAGAAGTACAAAGTTAGCTGCTTGAAGCTAGGCAAACATCGTCTCCTTGATGTAGGCATAGAGGGACTGAAGATGATGTTGTGCTAGCATGAACAGCATTATCACACTATCGTTAAATGAGCGATTTTAGAATAATTACAAATGTAGCTACACCACCCTGCGGCCCTAGAAAAATGGTGTGAAGAATGAACAGGCTAAATATCAGTGTTAAAAGGACCTTCTTAATAAGTTGAAATCAGACTAAAGCACAGTTGGAATGGAGTCATGTGTAGCCAGTGGAATGTCCGTGTAATCAAAGTCGTAATTAGTTACTTTTTAGAGAGTAACGCAATATTGTAATGCATTACTTTTAAAAGTAACTTTCCCCAACACTGGGTGTGAGTACGGATGGACTTATACATCTTATTAATTGTAGTGGGAGGAGTAACAATCAGCTGAGCTGCAGTCACTCCGTGTTCTATCTGAACTATGCTTGAGCTACATTCGTCGCTCAAACTAGATTTTTGGATAGACTATGCCCTTAACAACATACCGATTCATCAGCTGAAAATATTTTTTTTTCAGTGGACACAAACTCCATAAAACAATTGTTAAAAAGTTGTGCGTTGTGAAAATTACTAGGGGTGTAACGATTCATCGATATAATGTATGACGATACGATGGATCGATGCCACGCGTACAATATCGATATCTGTAGTATAAAAAGGCACCTTTATTTTGGCACTGTCCACATTTTCATATAATGGCCGTCTATGCATTACCACCAACGCGTGCATTCTCGTTCAATCTCACGTATCAGGACTCGATATAAGGACTGCCCGAAGGCACAAGGTGAGCATATAAGACGCTCGGGATTGTGTGCGCGGAAATCTGAAGCGCGCGCACGCACACACATCTGAAGCGCACGCACAGACAGCCGCGTCAACTCTGCGCGAATACTAAATTGAGCTCTCCTCCGCTTTTTTGAGCATGGATGAATAAATTCAGACAAAACTACATCAACATGCATGTTTTGGCTAATATCCTTGTAATAAATAATGTAAACAGTCGAGAAAAAAGGCATGTGTATCAGTATATTAAATCTGTGCTTTCATTCTTAAAGTGAAAGAAAACTAATAATAAATCTAATGCGGTCAAAGAAAAAATCACCTTTGTAAGAAAAAAATCACCTTTGTAACATCAAAAAGTATTAATTTATAGACTATTTAATTTATACAGTGAAGACTATGCAGTTATTTTACATTTGATTATTACATTTCTTTAGCGTACCTGAAAATGTATTTTAGACTGAGCTGAAAAACCTGAAAAGCACTGTTTATTGAACTTGTGTCTTTGTTCTATTGTATTTATTTTCTGCTATTGCTTGTAATTTGGTTATCTGTAGAAAAGATATTTAGCACTGAGCCCATAGTAGCATTTTTAGATTTATGTTCATGTTATATATTTTGGTTGCATTTGTGAGTTAATAAAAATGTAGATGGTTGTTTAAAATAGGTATATAATATGATAATATCGATATATCGATCGATATACTCCTGTATCTAATCGAATCGTATTGTAGAATTGTTTGAGGTATCGGAAAATATCGTATCGCTGGGTTTGAGAATCGATATCGTATCGAATCGTGGCGAACCATCCGATTTACACCCCTAAAAATTACATCATCTAGGACCTTCAATACAATATATGAAATTCAATAAGGCATTTAACCTGGTCTATATTTCAATGTACTCTGAAAGCTACATTTTATTTACCACTTTTAATTTTTGTCAAAAAAAAACAACAGGGCACACCCGAAACCTTTGAGCTCCCGCAGGAGAGAAAGAGTGTCTGGAAGATTCAAAGCATCTGTAAAAGGTTTCCAGAGCAATCCTTGATTGTTGAAATATTTAAGCAATAGTTACAGAGGATTGGTCTATTGGAACTCTGTTCCACTTATAAGATATTTAGAAAAAGGGAAGCTGCGAAGTCATTTAGAGTGTCTTCGCAAAGCCTTTATGTATCCTACTGTTGCTATGAATACACACAAATGAGTTGTCTTAAAATATTCATTGAATATTCAAGCAGGGAATGCTGGGCATCTCAAAAGGCACTACTTTAAAGGCGGCTAATAAGTGAATTTAAAACTAAAACTGTGTGTGAAAAGTGCAATATGACAATTAATTGTCAAGAGGCAGAGAATGAAATTAGATCATGTCGCTTCATGATTTGAGGAATCTGAGATGCGACACTTCCACGTAACGGTTCTTATCCTTTTCTGGCAGCCTGTCTGAGATAATGGCAATTAACAGGTTTGAGTGCAGCATTTTATCATGCTTTTTTTAATTAGTTTAAAGGAATATCCCAAGTAGGTGCCATTTCAGTTCTTGCGACTAATTTACATCATTCATTCCCTACAGGTACAAAAAAGAAATTGATGAGACAAAGAAATGAGCTACGTTTTTTTTAATGAGAAGTCTGATGTGTCTCCATTTACCTCAAAAAAAGATCTCATTTGGACATAAAATGAAGCAAAAAAAAAAAAAAAATGCTAAGTAGGAACTGAATGGAAGATTTCTGTTATGCAACCCAACAACTTTTAATTACCTTACACTATTCAGAGAGTACCCCAGAATAACCTTCATTAACGAATGCCCGACTATACCTTGATGCATTTCTGCTCTGTCATTAAATCAGAGATGCATAAACCGATTAGAGACATAAAGACATCTCCTATGACAGTAAACACAAGTAAAATGCTATCTTCGCATTACTCAGGAATAAGACTCATGAATATTAATGACTGAATACATTTCTGATAAGAAGGGTGCATGAATATTTATAAATACTACATATATTTTGTAACTGCGAAGGATTAAGCCAATCAGACGTGGCCTTTTAAATAGAGGCCACAGTGTTTGACAGCAAACCATGTCTGGTCAATATTGACACACATTTCAATGTCTAGTGAATGACTGCAGGGCAAGCTACTTAAGTTGGATGGGGATTAGTGTGTCCTTTGTGCTGGCCAGAATCAATCCCAAACTTAATTAAAGCAGACCATATAGACTTGAGTGGAGAGCTAAGATTCATTTTAATATCCCCTTAGACTAAAATATCAACAGAGTTTGTTAAATGATCTGCACAGACTCTTTTTTTTTCTAACGATGCACCAATATTTATATATATTAGGGATGTCAACGATTAATCGACGATCGATTAATTGACGATAAGAGATATAATCGATAAAAGATATCGATGGTCGATTAAACAGTTTCATTTTGGGGTGCGTGCGGCTCATGCGCAAAACAGGTGCAAACGGCTGTGAGTGACGGTGAAGGGGCTGGATCTTACAAGAAAATAATTTACTAATGTACAAACTATGCTTTTAATATGATCCAAACTTCAAAAGTGCATTAAAACAGATACAGTACAAAGTTATTTTGTATTGAAATGTAGTAATAAGTCATGTTCAATTATAATTTCCCTAGATAATTGTTGCATATCGGGCACTTCGCTTTGACAGGGCTGCGGACGCGAGCAGGACAGATACAAATACAAATACAAATTAAGCTCAGATGAGCTTAATTATTAATCACATACACAATTATACAGAGTATAATGAGGAGTGAAATGTGTTCTCTACATTTAACCCATCCAAGTGGAGCAGTAGGCAGCAGACATTGCGGCGCCCGGGGAGCAGTTGGGAGTTTGGTGCCTTGCTCAAGGGTCTCACCTCAGTCGTGGACACTTCCTGCCAGAGCCGGGATTCGAACCCACAACCTTGGGTTACCTCGGGTTTCAAGTCCAACGCTCTATCCATTAGGCCACGACTGGCCATATGGGCTATTCTTTCATACAACTTGTTAATTGGTTCCTACGACATATTAATTTGTGGCAGCTGTCCATGTTTCATTAATTTGTTCCCTATAAAACCCACGATTTAACTTAAATGTGGGAAAAATTTAAGTCATAGTTACGAATTCTTAATTCATGGCCACGAGATCTTTCATTTCCCCCACACGTTTACCACAGTAAGAGATGCGAAAACAGTGATTAAAAGTGAACAACAATAAAATAAACCTGCGAATCTAGAGGGCGAGAGAGTGAGGATTTGGGAAAAGAAACAATGTATAATATTAAATTCGTGACTATTCGGAAAATCTGTTCACAAAGCCGCATTTGGCTTGATTTAAATATATGCGCTCGCCATGAATCAAAAAGCATGGTTGCGATGTAACATTTGCCTGCTAACCAATTTTTTATCTTATTAACAAAGCTTTGTACCTCACTTGTGTCATAATACTCACATTAAAATGTTTCAAATGGGTAACAGTGTGTTTTGCTGTAGCAATGCCGGTGGTTCTGGAAGCGGATCACTGACCGCACGTCACAGACCCACGCACCGTACTTGCGTTTGGGATCATTTTATTTTAAATCCTGATAATGTCAATTGCAAACATTGCTATGATGTTTAAAAAAAAAATGAGCACCATTTAAAAAGGCGCATTCAGCGGTCTCCGTGGCAGGATATGAAACAGCACACAAAGTATAAAGATCCCGTGCGTAACTATGGCGCGCTCTTTTCCTTTTATCAAACGATTGTAATCACATCCATTAATTTTACCATCCTGCCACTAGCCTTTTATTTAGACTAAAAACCCTTTTCATTCGGGTGAGGAAGCTGGCGTTTTGAGTGGCATTTGCACATCCTGTCATGCCGGTGACTATATGCCACTGCAATAGACTCATTTTGCAGTAGTTAAGGTTAAAGATTAATTGATCGTTAATTTAAACGACGATCGATTATGGAAATGATTGAAAATTGACATCCCTAATATGTATCGATAATTATTGTCATGTTATAAGTGAAGACCACTGTCACTGTTAAAATTATATACTATAATGCCTGATGAAATAAAAATCATATCAAAATAAAAAAAGAGATTGATGGGATCGGGAAATGTCATCGAACCGGGATTCGAACTCGGGACGTCCGTAAAGCAAAGCAATTATATGTTGGCGCACTTGCCCACTAGGCTATCAGCGCTGACCATTTTGACATTTTCTAATGAATACATTGAACAGCAATAAAATGTATTATTATTAATATTTTTTAAGAAGTCTGTTTTTCTGTTTTAACTTTACATGAGCATTAGAAGCAAAGGTCATTTAAATGTAAAAATAAAGGAAAAGAGCATTACAATAAGTATCCAATATCAGTCAATAAATCATATATGGATGGATAACGATAAAAAAACAGTATATCATGCATCCCCAACTTTTTAAATTTACAAAATATCTCTATCTAAAAAGAGACCACTAAGTAAAAGAAGAGAAACTGATACTAAAATTGCTCTTATTATTTCCATGCATATATTTATATTCATATAATTTATATTGTTTATCAATATTTTAAATGTAGAAACTTAATATGTATTTTCTTAAATATATACAATACATGCATTTGTGTGTATATTTATTTATGCATAATAAGTATACACAGAACACACATACATTATGTAAACAAAAGCTTTTATTCTGAATGCGATTAATCGTTTGACAGCACTAATATACGGACATGCAAGATCCTTCAGGACTGGTATAATTTCAGACCCCTAATTTACATTAATTGTAAGCAAAATATATTTGATATACACTCACTGGCCACTTTATTAGGTACACCTTGCAATTGGGTTGGACCCCCTTTTGCCTTCAGAACTGCCTTAATTCTTCGTGGCATAGATTCAACAAGGTGTTGGAAATATTCCTCAGAGATTTTGGTCCATATTGACATGATAGCATCACGCAGTTGCTGCAGATTTGTCGGCAGCACATCCATGATGCAAATCTCCCGTTCCACCACATCCCAAAGGTGCTCTATTCGATTGAGATCTGGTGACTGTGGAGGCCATTTGAGTAAAGTGAACTCATTGTCATGTTCAAGAAACCAGTCTGAGATGATTGCATTATCCTGCTGGAAGTAGCCATCAGAAGATGGGTACACTGTAGTCATAAAGGGATGGACATGGTCAGCAACAATACTCAGGTACACTGTGGCGTTTAAACGATGCTAAATTGGTACTAAGGGGCCCAAAGTGTGCCAAGAAAAAATATCCCCCACACCATTAAACCACCACCACCAGTCTGAAACGTTGAGACAAGGCAGGATAGATCCTATGCTTTCATGTTCTTTATGCCAAATTCTGACCCTACCATCTGAATGTCGCAATAGAAATCGAGACTCATCAGACCAGGCAACGCTTTTCCAATCATCTATTGTCCAATTTTGGTGAGCCTGTTCGAATTGTAGCCTCTGTTTCCTGTTCTTAGCTGACAGGAGCGGCACCCGGTGTGGTCTTCTGCTGCTGTAGCCCATCTGCTTCAGGGTTCGACGTGTTGTGCATTCAGAGATGGTATTCTGCATACCTTGGTTGTAACGAGTGGTTATTTGAGTTACTGTTGCCTTTCTATCATCTCTAACCAGTCTGCCCAGTCTCCTCTGACCTCTGACATCAACAAGGCATTTTCGTCCACACAACTGCCGCTCACTGGGTATTTTCTCTTTTCAGACCATTCTCTGTAAACCCTAGAGATGGTTGTGCGTGAAAATCCCAGTAGATCAGCAGTTTTTGAAATACTCAGACCAGCCCGTCTGGCACCAACAACCATTCCACGTTCAAAGTCACTTAAATCCCCTTTCTTCCCCATTCTGATGCTCGGTTTGAACTTCAGCAAGTCATCTTCACCACATCTAGATGCCTAAATGCATTGAGTTGCTGCCATGTGATTGGCTGATTAGAAATTTGTGTTATTAAGCAATTGAACAGGTGTACCTAATAAAGTGTCTGGTGAGTGTATAATAGTTATTATAATATCTAAAAATAAATATTTTTTAAACTCAATTCATTTTCAAAGCATGTCTGATGTGGGAAATAAAGTCACTGCATCTAAATGAAGAGGTCAACTCCATCACTCCTGCATGCGCAGGCCAGACGAGCCCTGGCTTTTCTGTGGACACTCTCTAAATGTCAATTCTGTGGCGATCTATGTTAGCAAGTAGCTGCGCAAAGTGTTCCCCCCCAAAGGCGATGCCACAGCTCCCCAGTTAATGGCGCACAGGACCCTGGATGTACACTTATTGTAGGTCCTAATGGAGGGCTAGGGGGAGCTTTTTCCTTAGGCGAGAGAGGAGAGAAGCAGACTATCACTTCATGTAAGAATTGCCCATGTGTGACAGACCTGACCTACATTCTCTCTCGCTATCTCTCTTTATTTCCCTCTTCCTCTACTACCCACAATTCTCACTATCCTCTTCTGTAAGGAAGCATCTGTCCAGACCAAAGACAACAGCTCTGTTTTCATTCCTTCCTTTGGTGTTTTAAATATTTCAGACAATTTTAGTTGTCTGCCCCAAAGGGCTAGTGACAAATCTTGTTTATGCTCTTAATACAGTTTTATCAACACTGACGAACAGAAATGAACGATACATTTTTACATTATTATCTAGAGTGAATGCTTTGCTGTGCATTCGCAAAAATTCAGTAAAGTGAAGCCTGCTACATCTAAACATAATTCTTCAAAAATTGTCTAGTACTCTTTCAAAAGTCGATGAAAGCGATGAAATTGCATAAGTATTCTGGGAGGTTACTATGAGATTAATTAGCAATCATATTTGCCCATTTTATTTTTATTTGCCCATTTTATTATTCAATAGTCAAAATAAATAAGTAAATAAAAACGCAAGTGTGATCGCTTAGCAAAAGAATTTAATGAGCCTTTATGAAATTCAATAAAACATAGCCCATCTAAACAACTAATTCCTCCAAATCTCTTCAGTCTAGTATGGTTTTAATACTTGAGAGCCCATGAGAGGACAGACAGGTGGGAACGTACCCCGTAGCTGGAGGTTGTACTCCTTCCTGCTCTCCTCATTACTCAAGATCTTCCAAGCTTGGTCAACCTCAATGAATCTCTGCAGGTGCTGTTCCGATTCACCTTCTGATACATCCGGCCTCTGCTTGTCCGGGTGAAACTACCAATCAAAATTGAGCAATGAGATCAATCATGCTTTACTGAAACTATTACACATGGACACTTACGTTAAATTAAATCACAACTGAAACTGATAATATGACTAAGATACAAAAGATAGACTAGAAGAATGTAAACAAAATGATAGTTGACAGAAGTTCATGGGCAATTTGCTGATGGACAAGCCTTGCTTTTGGACAATTTAGCAGTGAAGGCAGAGCTTGGATACTAATACAGACAATGGTGCAAAAAAGGCAAAATATATATCAGTTAGGACAGATGTGTCTTCTCAATGACGAGGCTAGACAGAATGAACGGTTAGAAGGGCAAAGGGTGCCTCCTTCCTCCAGCCAAAAACACTAATGTGATCTCCACTTCGCATCCTAAAATATGACAGTTCATACTGTAACATCACAGCTTCACTAAAATAAACTTTTTTTTTTACCCAGAAGTCTAATGCAGAACCCAAAAGTGAGCTTTAGGGGTTATTTTGACAGTTCCGTCCAGCCTAGATGGATTCTTACAGTATAGAGTAATTATTCTCCTTGAGGAATCTACAGAGCGCAGGCTGTGGCTATCGATTAGTGGTGGTCGAGGGTCAGCCGAGCCGTGGGGCTCTTCATTCGCCCACTGGAGAAGAGCAAGGTTGAGAGGGGCAAACGGAAAACAACTTAGATCCTTTCGAGCAGGCATTCAACCAAACTCTGATTATGCTCTGGCACAGGCGAGCAGAGCATTGCATGTGTGTGTGTTTGTGTTTTTGTATGGTCGCTATAGTTCAGAGGCTGCACCGCCACCAAAGTCGGGTAATGATGCATGGGGTGACACTGAGCTACAATAACCGACAATCCGGGGCAAGCCAATTACTGTCCACAGCGATTACATTTTTAATTTTAAGTAACAGGAAGACCGAATTCAACTAATCATTTCAAGCAATTACGTTTAAAACTAATTAAAATTTAAGGGCGCCCGTTCTCCGTTGTTTCCCGTTCATCCCCCCTTCTCTGTTTGTGTTTTTGTTGTTGTTTTCACTTTGTTAATGGGCGGTCAGAATGCGATGAGAAAAGCAAATGCAGAAACAAGCCAAAAATTAACTTCCTGATTGAGAGAATCATTAACCATTTCTTGGCATTATCACAGTGCGGGTGAAAGAGTGCAAGCACTCAGCCGCCTCGAATATGAAAAAGAGGGGCTGATGCGCTTTAACTAAAAGAACCTTAAATATATTGATGTAAATCATTTATTGGGGCCATCCAAAAGATGGAAGGCTTTTGGGAGCGAGTTCAGTCTAGTAATAGCATTTTCACACGCCTCTATTGTGCTCTAAGGAGGATTTCAAGTTGGTAAAATGCGAGAAAGCATCTTTTTTCACTCAAATCTTAGTTTAATTAAAAGTACCATAGTAAAAAAGGACATTAAGATTAGGAACTGCACAGGATACCAGCTAAGAGGATTAAATCGATTTGTGTTTAGGACGCTTCGATCAGAGGATCAGAGAATGACCAAAGCTAAATAGCTACAGTGAAAACCCGAGCTGTACGTGAAACTTTAAATCAGCATGTGCAAATATTTCAAATGAAACCAAACCCTTATGTTTAGATATCAGAAATGCTGATTTTATTTCAGTGGTAAATCTGGAAACACCACTTTTCCTAAAGTCCATTTCTATTCTCAGCCAGACCAGAAACAGAAAAACAGCTCTGTTCCTGAACCCTGAGAATGGTCGCGCAAGCTTGGCAGCACAATTTCTCAGTTACCTCCAGCAGGACGCCAGATTCTGCCAGAGAATTAGACTCTCTCCCCAGTGGCGGAATCGGAGATAGGGTTTTGCTTCCCTCTACTCTTTGTAGGTGAGCTTGAGGAGTCAGGACCACAGGTGTGAAGTGCAGCTTAGCCCTGGCAAACACATACCGCTGCTCCACAAACATCTCCCTGGGTAGTCTTTTGTCAAATAGACAATCCCTGTGAACTGGGTTTCAGGTCTGTCGTAACTGAGTGTTTGATTTAGTGTCTGATGGAAAGATGAAGGAATGCTGGGCTGAATGTAAAAATGCCACATTTGTTTATGAAGAAAAATGTGTGTGTGTGTATATATATATATATATATATATATAACACACATACACACACTCACCGGCCACTTTATTAGGTACACCTGTTCAATTGCTTGGTAACACAAATTGCTAATCAGCCAATCACATGGCAGCAAGTCAATGCATTTAGGCATCTAGATGAGGTGAAGACAACTTGCTGAAGTTCAAACTGAGCATCAGAATGGGGAAGAAAGGAGATTTAAGTGGTGATTTTCACACACAACCACTTTACAGAGAAGGTGAGACCAATTGTGATGGTCTCAGCTGTATTGTCTGAGTATTTTAAACGCCACAACCATCTTCTGATGGCTACTTCCAGCAGGATAATGCACCATGTCACAAAGCTCAAATCATCTCAGACTGGTTTCTTGAACATGACAATGAGTTCACTTTACTCAAATGGCCTCCACAGTCACCAGATCTCAATCCAATAGAGCACCTTTGGGATGTGGTGGAACGGGAGATTCACATCATGGATGTGCAGCCGACAAATCTGCAGCAACTGCGTGATGCTATCATGTCAAATATGGACCAAAATCTCTGAGGAATGTTTCCAACACCTTGTTGAATCTATGCCACGAAGAATAAGGCAGTTCTGAAGGCAAAAGGGGGTCCAACCCGGTATTAGCAAGGTGTACCTAATAAAGAGGCCAGTGAGTGAGTGTGTGTGTATATATATATTCTATATATCTGACAAAATGATACAAAACAATGCGCAAAATGACTTATTTAATTTATTTAAAAGAATATTAATAAACCATGCCTAATACAACCTGGGCCATTTGTATTAGGCATGGTTTATTAATATTATTTTAATAACATTATTTAATAGATTAATTAATGGTTTTAAAATAATGATCTTATGCTCACCAAGGCTGCATTTATTTGATCAAATCAGAGTAAAACAGTAATATTTTAAAATATTATTACAGCTTAAAATATTTTTTTTCTATTTTAATATATTTTAAATGTAATTTATTCCTGTGATCACAACACATGATCCTTCAGAAATGCTGATTTGCTGCTCGAGAAATATTTATCTTTTCTATAAATGCTGAAAACAGTTGTGCTGATTAATATTATTCTTCTAGATCATATGATGAATACAAAAAAGTACAGCATTTATTTGAAAAAAAAGTTTATAATATTAGAAATGCCTTTACTGTCACTTTTAATCAAATGAATGCATCCATGCTGAAAAAATTATACTTTTAATATCTTTAAAAAAAATCATAATGACCACAAACTTTTGAATAGCTGTAATATTAAAATATATTAAATATTTAATGCTATACATAATTCTGTCAGAAACTGGGCACATCTTTTTAAAATAAATATCTGATTATGTCATATACCTTAAACCTACTGTAAAAACATACTTTAAATAAAAAAACTAATTATTGGGGTACATTTTACAAGAAAAAAGTATTTCAGTCAAATTGTAATGTTTAATTCCATGTTAATTTATAATTCCTTGTAATTCATTTTAAAGGATTTCTGAGCGAAAATTATTTCTACAACCAAATATTTTTTGTGTATCTCAGGGAGCAAAATATCTGAAAACATTAGCTTGATGTGAACGTTAATGCTTACTACACTTTTTTCCAAAGTCTTCTCAGGACGCATTCTGATGTTACAAACACTAATCACACATTTCCTATGGTGTCACACTACAACTTCCAGTCTGCGTGGCTCAGGTACTTGTCATAAATACATAACACAACGAGAGGCTGGTGCTCGGTTAGAGCGGCCCGTCCTCCTGCCCCTCTGGAGTTACACGCTTTAATTGCTGTCTCTTTGCACGCATTGTAAAATATTCATTTACTGGGGCTAATGGAGCTTGGAGAGCAGGAACACAATATAAAGGGCTGGGCAATTTGGAGCACTCGCCAGCTCTAACAATACATCATCATCTCTCAGAGGCTGCGAAGGGAGCACTGCCACATCCTCCGCTGGGCTCTAGTATGCTGCCTGCAGCCGGTCCTCTGCTTCAATGGAGAGGAGACAGGGGCACAAAGGCTACTACCATCACACTACTGCCACCTACTGTCAGGCTGATCTGACAGTAGAATGAATGAACGCAGGACACTGACCGACTGCAAACCGTATTACAGCAGTATGGATTGGTTTAAGCCTAAGGTTACACTGGTAATGCAAATGGTGTGGTTGATTCTGGATCCGTAAACTGACTCCGGATCAACTGCCTAGCTATAATATGAAGAAACAGATATAATTTCTATCATGGAACACTGATTCATTTGACTTGGATCTGAAGTTTTAAACAATCATCAATTTCATTACCAATCACTTTCCTGCTGTATATTGCGTAAGGCAATATGGACTCTTCAAATTGCTTCTAAAAATTGCACGGCACACATCGACTGGTGTTATGTGATTGCTGTAATTAAAATGGGTTTGGGATTAAACAAATCAGCTTAAGTATAACTTGACTGGGATAAGTCAACCTGCAATGTGTATTAATGAGAAATACTGATGCCATTGATTAATTTTGCATATATTTTCAAAGCTCGTATTTAGCAAGAACAATTTGCCCTTGGAGGAAACTTTAATGGGAGAATCAAGCATCAATTTTATCACTATGAACTTGGTAGACATGCATTGAATAACATATTAGATGGCATTTATGGCAGTGGTTCACAGACTTTTTGAATCCAAAGCCTACCAGTTTTCTAGACGATTTTCAAACCTATGAGCATCAATATATTAAAACAAAACTACTAACAACAGCAATACATTTTGTGATTTCAGAAGTTTCGAAAACTCTTTGTTGGTCTGCATGACTGTTATATATGGGACCGAAGCTCCATATTATGGTCAGGAGTGGATTTAAAATAACCCATGAGGGGGAAAAAATGTACACATCATATTTTATTATGTTTTTTAAATAAGTCTCTCATGCTCACATTCTCCCCACATTTACTTGACCAAAAAATTTAGTAAAACTGGAATATTGTGAAATATTATTATAATTTAACACAGCTGTTTTCTATTTTGATATAAATTACAATTAAATTTATTACAAAGCTTCGTAGCTCCATTACTCTTCAGTGTCGCATGATCCTTTAGAACATCATTGTAATATGTTGACTTGCTGCTCAATGATTAATACTGGCTCTTATTGTCAAAGTTTAAAACAGTTTTCTGAACACCTACCATGAGGATAAGCTTCTGATACTTCTGTTTCAGTTCTTGTATGTCATCTGTTGGACAGGCACCCAGTATTGAGTACCAGTCTTTCTGTGGACCACTAGAATCTACCATAATCCTGAAGAATACAAACAAAAATTGCACAGGAACGCATGAATTATGTGTTTAAAACAAGAGGTAAGTGAAGGACGATTCGCTAACTATTTATTTACAACATACACACCCCATATTTAACTCTTTAAAGCAATGGATTATGTAATAGACAATCGTTTAGTTTAGTAGTCAGTTAGTGAACAATATGTACTGTAGGCTACCCCACATAGGCTAACTACCGTAACAGCATACAAAGCGATAAAAAGTGTAATGTACATATTATATATTGCAGAATAATATTGTATAATTAAATTGTCAAGCTTACTAACCTAATATAAAGAGTTTGTTTCCCCGTTTCTATGCAGCTGTCAAGAGCGTGTGCCTTTCTAGTCCATGCTGCATCCCGTGTGAGTGTTTGCCTCGCTCTTTAACCCCCTGACAGAAACACGTATGATTTCACAAAAAGCCATATTTTGTGATTATATATATGTGTGAACTACACAAATTGGGCAACAAATCATTTGTACTTATGTTTGTACTTCAACAATGACATGTCTACGTTCTGACATCCCACTGCTCTCGAGATGGCGGAACTCCTCAAATTAAACGTTTCCACACGGATGCTTTAGAGAGAAACACGCTGCTGTATCTGTGGAAACAGACGTGCTCAAAGCAAAGAGGCTTTTTGTTTGCTGTTTTTTCGTCTCTGTGTATATTTAATGCCGACTTTTTCGCATGTATTTTATTTTAGTTTAGAATTTAATGAATAATAATAAAAAAAGAATTCAAAAATGCATCCTAATCGCATGTTATTGGGATTATAGGTATAATAAAATGGATTTATTGATTGATATTGGATTTCAAGGGGTGGAAACATATGACAAGACATGAATTAAGATTGAAATTTAGAATAAAAAATTTGTGGTGTATTATTACAATTATTTAAAATAAAATCCTAACGATAATTTTATTTATCAGCAGAAATCCTGCTAGAATGCATGGTTTTGGAAACAAATATTGTTCAAATACAGAACTGGGCTAAACAAGAAAATGCAACAATCGTAATACAAAGGGATGTCACAAAATAGGAAGATTTTACATTTGCAAAATTAGTCAAAACACTTCCATCTGGCAGCATATGTGTGATTGTGACAAGGGTTGTGAGAAAAGTTGGTGGATGTTTGTTAATTGTGCTGGGAATTATCTAAAATATCCTGGGTGTCACAGTCTACAGAGGGCAGAAAAAGAGAAAGAAATCACACGGTGCACACCTCAGCCACTGTCTCCAGCTGCTAATTAACGAAGTATTTAATGAGCACTGTGATAGAAGCCACATATAACAGACAAACCAGAGTGTTTGTCGATGCATGTTTACTCAATTTGGGTTTATTATGAAGCAATTAATAATTCCATGATGAAATGTACTGATTTATTTTTGTTTGACATTTCAGATGTATAAAGCACAATAACAGCTGTTTGTTTTCTTGTTTTACTGATGCGTGTAATTCGTTTTTGTAATTCCACTTTCGACTCTAGAAAATCAAGTCTAAAAGGGCAGGACAAGTTGTGGTATTAGAGAATCTGAAAAGTTGTATAGAGAATACTACAGCTTCATTACAGAACACTTATCATGAACTTATGCTAATATGATTCCATTTCTAAAAATATAAAGGCAGCTTTTATGTACAGCATTCAAAATATGCAGCATGTCTCTTAGAAAACACTTTAACAGAATTATAAAGACACTTTACATGTCAAACATTGTCTGTTGTAGAGTCTTTAATACTATTTGACTGCTGTTGTTATTTACAGACTCTGTAGGTGTTAACAAGAGAAGCTTTCAACTGGCGTACATCTAACGGCACTCACATATTACTTTAATTACTGGAAATGAAAAGTAAACAAAACAAACAGAACAAACTTTACCATGACATTGTGCAACACTTCTATCATATCATTATTTGTGCTAATTACTGATTTAAATGTTAGGAGGAATTAAACAAAGTAATTAGCAAATAGCATTCTGATTAGTTCGAGCCTTGTTCTTGTGTATGCGTGTGATGCATAAATCCCTGAAGCACTCGATGATCAAAGGAGCAAACGCATGTCTTTGAGGTCTTAAGGTCATTCATAAATTAAGCAGGATTATCTTTGGTTTAATAAGGAAGTGCTTTATGAACTCTGCAGAAAAACTATGCTAACAAATACACTCTTAAAAATAAGGGTTCCAAAAGAGTCTTTTCTAGCAATGGCATATAAAAGAACCATTTTGGGTGCACCAAAGAACCTTTCGTTTAACAGTTCCTAAAATATTTTTTCTTGTTGTGAAGAACAATTGAATAATCTGTAATAACTTTGGTCCATTGTAAAGAACATTTTGTGCAGTGAAAAGGTTCTGTGGATCTTCATGTAACCAGAGATGGGGTTTTACAGCGATGCCATTGAAAAACTTTGGCTCCCCAAAGAACCTTCTTAGAAGAGCCATTTATTTCTTAGTGTGAAGAACATTTTAATAATCTAAAGAACCTTTTGTGGAATGGAAAGATTATATGGATGTTAAAGGGGTCATGAACTGAGAAACCAAAATTCCTTTAATCTTTTGACATATTAGAGGTCATTGTAACATCCTGTAAGTTTCAGAACTCAAAACTTGTGGTTAGTCTAAAAACTGCTTTATATAAGGCAGCGTGGCAAAACGACAGCTTTTGGAATGTTCAACTCTATGATGTAATAGTGTGGTTAAGCACCGCCTCCGCAAAAGAAGTTTAATGCTTGCTTCTACATCACTGCCTGTTTTGCCCCACCCACCAATTCGCTCATGTATTGTTTACAAGAGAGGCGAACACACAGGTCTACGCAGAAACCAAATTATAAAGATGGTTCTAAAGACAAGACGCTGTACAGTGCCAAGTTGTGGAAAAACAGTGTTTGCGTTGCCTTCCTTATGATCCCAACTTTAGAAAAGAGTGTATTAGCTTTATTTTTAATAAAGAGCCAGACCCCGTCAGTGTCACAATCCATTGGACTCATGTTTTGTCGTTTGCCTGTGTTCCCTTCCTGTTAGCCCATATTTGGTTCTGTTCTTGTTCTCATTAGTTCATTGTCTAATTATAAGTTAATCACCTTCATTGTGTCCACCTGTCGGCCCCTCGTTATCTGCCCTATATTAGTTCCTGTCCTTTGAGTTATAGTTTGTGTGTGGTTGTGTGTGTGTGTGTGTGTGTGTGTGTGTGTGTGTGTGTGTGTGTGTGTGTGTGTGTGTGTGTGTGTGTGTGTGTGTGTGTGTGTGTGTGTGTGTGTGTGTGTGTGTGTTGTGTGTGTGTGTGTGTGTGTGTGTGTGTGTGTGTGTGTGTTATGTGATTATTCTCTTTACTCTTCTTCGTAATGTGACTATTGTGAGTGCTCAGCACAGAGACCGTGACAGAATAACCGACCAAAAAAGAAATTATAGAGGCGTGTTTCCCCTCATTTTGTTTCCAGTTTTTGACAGTTTTTATTTTGCGTTATGAATGATCCTGCTGTCCTTGTCCTCCTGCTGGAGCAGGGGGACCGCTCTCTCGAGGACCACACCAAGGACTTTGTGTTCCTGTCTAATTACACGCACTACCCGGACAACTGCCTCTGCTCGTTTTATCAAGCTGGACTGAACACCTCCACATGAGCGCAGTTGTCCGGGGACGGTCCTCGAGAGAGCCTCGCCGCATTCATTGAGTGGGTGGTGGTGTCCTGCAAATCGAAACTCACCGTGGACCTCGCGGATGATGACACCAGCCCCACTCTGGACCCAGAGCCCAGTCAACTTCCACCCCAGGGCGCAGAGCTGCCAGAGCCCACTGCAGACGGAGAGCCAGAGCCTGCCGCGGTTGTTGAGCCATCGCCATCAGGAGCGACAGAGCTGACGATCACCCGGAGCCTGAGCTCCAAGTGTCTGACCAGGTGCGAGAGCTGACAGCACAAGCGAGGATGGATACAGCTGTGGAGATCAGGGGGATAAATGGAAAGCCCCGCCCACGGTGCCACCACTGATGGTGAGCTCACACTGGACTCTGGACTGTTAATTGACTTGGATACGGAAATACTCTTCACTCAACCTTCATCAGAACTGTCGAATTGGCAAGATATCCCACCCAACCTCCCTCTCCCACCGCCTCTCATAGACCTGTTCAATTTCTCAATGCCATCTTCGCTGGATTTCGTCAGTCTCTCTGCTCACCCTCAGCTCACCATCTGTGGCGTGGGCTCGCCGCTGGTTTGCCCATCTCCAGCTCCATTGGTGTTGAGTCTGGAGGATCCCTTGACTCTGCCTTTAGCCTCCGAGGCGCAGACTCTGCCTCGGTCCTGCGACCCAGCGGCTCCACCTTGGCTTCCAGCTCCCTCATCTCCACCGGAGCCCGTCAGTCCACCAGCTCCACCGGGCTCCCTCGTCCCTCCGGCTCCGCCTTGGTCAGTCATCTCCCTACCTCCACCTCGGGACTGCACTCCTCTGGCTACGCCTCATCCCTTCGTCCCTCTGGCTCCATTGGGCTCATCCTTCCCCCCAGCTCCACCTCAGTCCTCTGTCGCTCCGCCGCGGCCTTCCGGAGCTCCGTCTACACCTCGGTCACGAAGCCTCCGGCTCCGCCGCGGCCCTCCGGATCTTCAGCTTCACCCTGGGTTTTTGGCTCTCTGTCGCCACCTCGGTCTCCACCACCACCTGCTCCGCCACCGTTGGTCGGCCCCATGGAGTCGGCGGCCACTTCTCCACCATGGCTCCTCCCTGCGTCGGCTCCTCCATGGGCCACCATCGTGACTGTGGCCTGGGTCCTGCCTGGCTCCTCCTGCTCCAAGTCCCTCCTGCCTGTCTCTGTCCTGGCTCCTCCTTCCATCTCCACCCTGGACTCTGTTAGTCGTCCTCCTCCCGGGTGCCTGTCCTCCGCCCGAACCTCCTCCAGTATTGTCTGCCTGCTTGCTTCTTGCCAGTCCTTCGCCGTCCCCTGTTACCATCCCACACTCACTCCTTTTTCCTCCTCCTAAGTCCCCCACCATCCCTCCCTTTGTTCCACGGCGTGAGGCCACGCCTTCCGAGAGGGGGCGAACTGTCACAATCCGTTGGACTCATGTTTTGTCGTCTGCCTGTGTTCCCTTCCTGTTTGCCCATATTTGGTTCTGTTCTTGTTCTCAGTAGTTCATCGTCTAATTATAAGTTAATCACCTTCATTGTGTCCACCTGTCTGCCCCTCGTTATCTGCCCTATATTAGTTCCTGTCCTTTGAGTTCTAGTTTGTCGGTTATTGCTAATGTTACCCTGTGTGTGTGTGTTGGACTTCTTCATCTTTGAGTCATATTAAATGGATTATTCTCTTTACTCTTCTTCATAGTGTGACTATTGTGTGTGCTCAGCACAGAGACCGTGACAGTCAGTAAGAACTTGGGCCTTTGTTCACTTAATTTTACTGCATATTTGTTTACAAACAAGGCACAATTCGATGCGGGATTTTCAGATTGAAACTAAAAGAAAATGCTGTGCCAAATATTGGATAAATATTCAATTTACACAAAAAATATTAAATGGTAAATATTGCTTTGTCTCTTCTTACAGAACGTCTAATATGTATTGAATTATTTACTAATTTTTTACCTAAATCACAGCAGCGTCCATCTGAGGAATGTATGATATCAAACATACACAACTATTAGCCAATCATAGCAGTGGGCTTTCATCTATAATCTTGTTCAAACAGAGCGTTATAATGAGGGCGGTTAAAAACAGGACAAAAATTGCTTATTACTTTTAAATGTTTTTTTATGTAAAAAAAACGTGATAACATTATAAGTGGGCCTCAGAGAACAGTACAAAATAAAAACAAAGGCTGTTCATGGACCCTTTAAACATGCTTCATGGAACCATCGATGCAAATAAAAAATCTTGAGTTTTAAGAATGTTAGCTCCTTGAATGGACACAGTATGAAGACATCTAGAAGTCTGTGGTTGAAACTGTTGGCGCAAGCTCAGTTGTGAATGGTTAATATTTTCTCAAGAAAAATGAAATTTCTTGAAAGACAAATAATTGTATCCAGTTGATGTAATGGATGTGGAAGCCAGAGATTATGAGTGATCAGTTTGTTCACTGACCCAGAGTTGAATTTCACCCTGAAATTTGGCTGTAGGAAACTGGCTGTTCCTGCTGTGTCCATAACTCCAGAGATTCATTTTTAAAACTGTGGACCAAAGAAGCTGTAGGTAACCTCCAAAATGTGTTAAATGTTCAAAATAAAGAACATTTTGGCTATTGTGAAAAGGTGACAAAGCATTTTGGGTTCCCCAAAAAACCTTCCTAAAATAACCATTGTTTTCTTAGTGTAAAGAACATTTTAATAATCTAAAGAAACTTTTTCCACTGTAAATAACCTTTTGTGCAATTAAAAAAAGTTGCATTTGTTGCAAGACGAATGAGGTTTTGTCTCTACTTGTTGTATTGCATTCCTTCTGAGCATTTTGTCCATGCATGATCGGACTAAGCAGGAAAGAGTCATCAGGTGCGGTTCAATATGACCCTCACCCCCGCCCTGCAAACTCAAACATATTCATCTTCAGCAGAGAGTGCGTGGGTAGCTGGAGTCTCGCAATGCCAAGGCCCTAATTAAATGAGATGAAGGCCAATCTTTTGTTTGTAATAGCAGGTTGAAAATGAAGCTATTGATCCTGTTGAAGTCAAGCAGTCTTAATTAAAGGTAAGGATACTCTGCAATGTATTGAAGCTTCTATTACTCCCATAAGTGTCATTTTTACCAAAATGTTGACCAGTTCGATGATCAAACCTGGCTTATTATCATTGATGAAACCCTAAAGCAAAAAAAAAAAATACACAAAACAAACACATTTTCATTACTTGCACAAACACACACACACACGTTTGTTTTTGTGAAAAGTGGGGACATCCCATAGGCGTAATTTATACTGTACAAACTGTATGTGCTATTGCCCTACACCTAAACTTAGCCCCCACAGGAGACAAGTCACATTCACCTTGTAATACCTAAACTGTATGTGCTATTGCACACACACACACACACACAAATTGAAGCCCAAAATTTAAATGAAAACAGAAAATAAAATAACCTAAACTTAGATATAAAACAACCCAAATCACTGGTATATGAAATATTTAATAGGAGACAATCACATTACCTTGTAATACCTATGTCATACCTGTGTCATTATACAAATTTTTATGTCAAAAAAATTTGTCATCACACATGTATTACACACAACACACACACACACACACACACACACACACACACACACACAAATTGAAGCTTTAACCAAAATTTAAATGAAAACAGAAAATAAAATAATTCACAATATTCAAACATCCATAATAATATATCGATGATACTAAAACAACACTGGTTCAAATCAATTTATGGTTGCTGGTATATGAAATATTTCATAGATTTATAATTAAATTACATATTTACATACAGCCTACATCCTCAGCTTCATACTGTATCTCATAAAACTAAGATTATCAGCAGTACATTTACAATTATTTACAATTCATAACATAACCATGGATGTTTTTCAACTACAGTTTTTTAATGATTTTTATTAAACCTAAAAAAAATATGTTTAATATATTACAGTCACATTAAAACATGGAAACTTTTAAACATGTAATTAGCTTTTGTTACTTTCAATGACTTTTTCAAATTAATATTTAAATATGTTATATTTTTACTCTGGTGCCCGGTCCATTCGATTTTAAAATAAGATATTTATAATTTTTTATTATGTATTTTGATTATATTTATAACCATAATAATCTACTATAATAAAAGGGTGAGATATACCTAAACCATTTCAATATTTATTGTGATCACAAATAAACAAGTGTTTTCAGGAAGTTTCTGCATCTCAAAATTCCTTGCAGACCTCTTTGATACGATACATCCACCAACACCTATAATGCCACCATTTTTCCACTGCAAACAGTTTACAAGCCATAAAACCACTTGTTTGCTTCAATCGTGACACACAAACCTCATCAAATCAGAAGTTCAAGACTGCGGTTCCATGCCCGGCCATTAGTATGAAAATAATCCCCGTGTTTGTTTGCAAAGCACTCCAGTGGCGATGAGGGAAGTGTTTGAGTTGCTTGTGTGTGAATGTGTGCTTGTACTCATAATTTCCATAGGTGAGGCTCTACGCTGCCCCCTGAAGGATGCATTGAAACACCCTTTCTTCTCCATGATTACCACCACTTGTAATTCAAGTAGAGCGGGCAGCTTTGTCCGTCGGTTCAGCGATTGTTCCCGGTCGACACGGATGCCCCCTAAATCAGTCTGAACGGGGCGCCCCCACCAAACAGATGTGAGAAAGAATAAAGGGGAAAGAAGATCCAGGAGAAGAAAGGAAAATACAGTCTCTATGTCTTGGCCGTGACATCCTGGTTGGAGAGAGGAATTCAAGGCCTTGAATGGCTGCCAAGCTTTAGGGTTGCTGTCTCCGTCTACATGGGGGGCCCTTCGGTTCATTCTGGCTGTTAAATCAAACACGGTTTTCTTTCAGGGAGGGAAGTGGTCCCGGATAATGAATGTTGTTGTGGATGCGTGTCGCACCTGAGATGACACAGAGGGACCGCGGCAGAACGCAGCACTGAAAGGAGTTCAAGTGAATGATGACGGATTAAAGAGTTATATCTCAGCACGACACGCACTGTACTCACAAGGCCTCGCCGGTTAATGCAAATCTACCACAATGGCTTCCCCCACGAAAGGGGCTTTGACCGACAGCAGTTTGGCAGGGAGCCACAAGCGAGGCAGCACCCCTGCCAACCGTCATTATCCATGAGGTGAATTCCCCACCAGTGGGCCGCCCAACTGACCCAATGCTCTGAGCTCTCCTGGAGGAGGTAAGCTCAGCCCAGAAGCACTCGGCACTCATATTTGTTTTTCAATGAGAATACCGACCACATAGGGATCACAGTCAAAGAGCTTTAGAAAGTACAGACATTTGGGAGTATTCGTACTGTTTAGAAACTCAACCAAAGAAAGGGTGTTTTCCATTCAATTAAGAGCAAGTGGAAACCACATAATCCTTTTCCTCTCCAACTCGTTTTCACTTAATTGAGTTTGAATCACGCAAGTGGACACGATTTTGGTAGATGTTTTTATATTTTGAAGAATACAACAGATTAAATGTCTGTGAGGAGCTTTTTCATTATTACCATCAACATTCAAACATGTATCTGTGGTGTTAAACTGAACTTGGTACACATTTCAATCTACATGATAATAAAAATAACATCCACATATATTATGTTGCCGTGTTATATATAAATATACAATAAATATTATGCAAATATTAAATAATTATTATAAACATTATTGTTATATAACATTTAATTATTATAAATATTATTAATAGTAATTGAAATGTAAAGTTATTCGAATTAGAATATATATATATATATTAGGGCTGTCAAACAATTGATCGAGATTATTCGCATACAATACAAAATACAAATTTTGTGTTCACATAATAAATGGGTGTATACGGTGTATAAATAGTATATAAATAAAAACATGCATGTCTATATATTTAAGAAATATGACCATGTGAATATATATGTATAATAATTATATATTATTTATATTATCTATATATATAAATATTTTATTTATAAAGAATTACATAATTGTCATAATATATGCATGCATAGGTGTGTATTTATATATACATAATTATTATACACATTACACACACATTTATTATGTGAACACAAACTTTTATTTTGTATACTATTAATCGCAATTAATCATTTGACAGCCCTATATATACATATATATATATATACATGCAAATATTAAATAATTTTACATATAGACGTGTTTAGATAGTTAAAATCAAATATAATTAAATAACTTATACATGTAAATTATATTTTAAATCACGTCTTATCATGTGTGTGTGTGTGTGTGTAACCAATTATAACCAATGCAAAGTGTAACAATGAAGTGTTATAATGTATCAACTGTGGTTACAATTATTCATGAGATTGCACAATAAGGTGTATTACAAGGCATGATTAATGCATTAAAACTACTTTTATAATGCATTATACATAAAGGCTTTAAGTAAAGTACTATAAGTTCTATTACCATACAGACTGAAAAGTGCTCCAATTTCCCTTTTTTATTACCAATATTACAGTCAAGCTTTAACGTATTAGTCAGGCTTTTGATGAGATATATGAATTCTTTCACATTCTCTTCCATGCAAGTGCTGTTAAATTGAGTCGTTCCTCTCCAAATGGGTTGTGCATGAGATCATGTGCTATTTATCCTGGCCCAGGAGACGCCCAAAAACAGTGCCATCTTACAGCCATGTTTATTTATGAGTCCTTTGCTGGGTGCCAAGTTTTCCGGGCCGGAACTTCTGTGCTGCAGCTGTGTTTCCTTGGCTGGCTTTCATGGCGACACGCACGGCTGTTCTCTGAGCGCCCCGACACAGAGCGTGGTTGGCACGCCCCAGCGTAACTTTGCGCTCTGGCTCTTTGCTGGATCAGCAAGCTTTACCTAGCGAAATCTGCTGCTAGCGCTATGGGCTTTGACTGATAATCAATCTTGCGTGCCTGCTCGACAGTTGTCACTGGGACAGAGAGGCGGAGCAGGTGGCAGATGGGGCCTGTCTGCTGAGAGAAGAGACGCTAGGTGAGCCCAGGCCTGGCCCAGTGCAGAGAGGTGAACACACCGCACAGATTTAGCTCCCTGCTCCACAGAGGTTCAGAGAGGAAAACTGGGAATGTGTAGGTGTTGATAACCAGGGCTTAGAACTACACTAACACAAAAACCAACAGAGGCCTCATGTGAACGATCTATTTAGATTTTGGCCTTGATTTTAGTTGTTTCAGAATTGGATGTGGAGACCAGTGCTACATGTCATATGGGCTGTTCTCAGTAAGGTTTTGAGTTAAAAGTCCAATTAGTATGTTGGTTTAAAAACACCTATTTCAAAACTTTTTTTAATTACAATTATTTTTACCATTACGGTAATCTTACTATTACAGCTGTGAACACAATAAAACTATATTGGCATACATTAAAGAAAGGATCAGTTATTTAATGAAGATAGATATTGACTGAAAGTTTTACGTTTGTTGTCAGGAAAAAGGTAATCAGGTTTATGAATGAGTTTTAAATGTTATAAATGTATAATATTTTATACAAAGTATTTTTTGGCCAAAACAATTTGATATTTTTGTATTTTACCTATTACATTTTTGCTGTTTTTGAAGTGTTTGGAGTTTAAGAATTGTTTTACGGTTTCAATTTGGCTAAAAAAAGCTGTGTGTTTGTGATAAATACATTATTAAGTTTGTTTTTAACTTCAAACCCTTGCTTCCAGCTACAATATGAATCCTCTCTCAATAATATTGCTTTCTCTAGTGAAAACTGCATCTTGTCTGATTCAGAAGAGACATACTGTATGAACAGATCAAGCACCGTTTACAAGCAAAGCCAGTCCAAACCATTTCTAAACAAATATGTTGGTGTATGCCTATTTGAACTTTTTCACTGGAGAAAGCATTGTGATTAATTATGGACTCGTATTATGACCAGTAATGACAGTTAAATGCATTAATGATGGATTTGTTTCTTACAAGCATGCATCTTTTCACTTCACAAAATGTTAATTAATGGACTGCAGTCTTGTGGATTATTGTGATGCTTTTATCAGCTGTTTAGACTCTCATTCTGACGGCACCCATGCAGTGCAGAGTGGTGATGGATCAAGTGAAGTGATGCTGAATTTCTCAATTTTCATTATTGGGTTAACTAATTATTTATTTAAATACACACTTAAAAACCTACACCATAATATGATTTATAATGATTTAACATCTAAATTTTACCGCTACATATTTAACCAGTCTTCGCTGCCTTTTTATTACTTTCCGTACTATATTTAGGCCTATGCATCTATTAAGGATTTATTTTGTGACTGCACATATTTTTTTTCTGCCATTGTACTGTCAAATAAATGACTTTGTCCTTTACAACAAAAGCTGGTTCGCCCGCATTCTGTTCAGCGCACAAATAAAAACACACTTCCATACTTTCTCATGAACCGTGGAATCAAGGTGTGGGAAGAAAGCACACGCGAGCCAGCCACAGGTGCGAGGTGTGAGAAAAGGCCGAGCTGTCAGCCCGCGTTTTCCACTGTTTTCTCACGGAGCTGATGTGTTGTGACGGGCTGTGGTTGACGCTGGGAGGTGTGACTGCCGCGAGTCTGTTTGCTGGGCGGAAGAGAACGGGTTTACATCCGTCTTGCTGACTCTGCTCGACGCAGCGCGGGAAACTGAGGCGGAGACAGGTATCGCGCTAACACTCCTCCTCGCGTCAAGCACGGGCTCGCGTGTAATTGCGCTGTCATTTTTTGTACTTCAGGTTGCTGTTAAATGAAGCACGGGGAAACGGGAATGTTCTCACCCGCACAGTTCGTCATCCATGTTCGGTGAGAGAAGGGCGAAGCACTCCAGTGAGGCGTGATTAAAAACACACATCCACGACCCCTTTCCTTAAAAACAGAAGGTGCTGAGGAAATAGACGATTTTAGCAGTAATTAAACAAAGAGGTAAGAAAAAAACTAAATAGGCATATTAAACACTTGACATTTTGAATGGGCAAATAACTGAAATGCCTATAGGCTATTCGTCTTATTTTTATAAAAAATGTACCAAGTGTTTGTTTTCTCATTACAAATTTTTCATTTGGATTCAGGATCCAGATATGACCATTAGTTCAATGTCATTGAACTAGTAAACCAATGGGTCTTATACCTACATGTTCGTAGCATATTTGGAACAGGTCCAATCATGGGGGGCGCCATGTTGACATCACGTGATCAGCCAAATGCTACTAGTTATCTTTGTAACCCCCGCATCTCCGCCATCCCCGCTGGTAGTGGATTATTTCATTGGCAATTAGGCATAGGCATTTTCAGTTCATTGGCATAGGCATTAATAATGATGGCAGACTGCATGTATCAGATTTCTACATTTGTGAGTACCTGAAAGCTTTTGACTTTACGTTATGTTGCAACATCAACAGAAAATAAGGGTAGTTGGTATAAGACTATGATAACACTGAAAAATACTAAAAAAATGTATAGTAAGTTTCACAATTAATTACAATGAAGCGCCAGTATGGAATGAAATGTGAAATTTTAAAGTAGAAAAAAACTACAACAGTTTAGTAAAACACTCGAAAAAAAAAAATTCAGTGTATATGCAGGAGTGGTAAGTATATGAGTGGTAAGATCTGAGTATTTGGCCTGTTTTGCATGGGACAGGTTGGGCGAAAGCTGTTTAGGAATTTGCAGGAGTGTGTGTGGGTTTCTCGTCTCAGTGGAGCCTTGTCTCTGAGCTCTGACAGGCTGACTGGCACAGCTAATGAACTGATCATAATGCCTGTCTGAGGGCACTGTCGGTCACATGACACCAATGCCAAGTCATTAGATACAGCCTTGAGGCCATCAATAACACATAATGTATTTTAAACTCTTGTTGAAGCATATGCACTGTAGATGGAGACAGATAAAAAAAATATATTGGGGGCTTGTCTGTTAATTTCCAAGGTGTGTTTAATGCAATTTGAACACTCTAGTGTCCGCAGCTGATAAACCGGATTGCAAAATGGTTTGCTTTGGACTTTAGGCCAGTGATAAACTTATGTTCAAATATGCATAAGTAAAACAAACAATATACTGACTTCTAAAGCCACATTTTTGTCTATTCAGTGCTTTTTACAGCTACAATAATTGTAAAAGTGTGATATGTGATTAATTTAATCTATATTTAAAAAAAATGACAACCCCTTTTTAAAGGGATTTACGAATATATTTGGTATTTAATTGTGGATTCTCATTTGTCCTATTTTACATTTAGATTACTTTGGTTATCAGGCATAAAAAGAAAATAATTGACAGATTATCAGTGTTCCTGTGGCTCAGTGGTAGAGCATTGCGTTAGCAGCGCAAAGGTTGTGGGTTCGATTCCCAGGGAACACACATACTGACAATACAAATGTATAGCCTGAATGCACTGTAAGTCGCTTTGGATAAAAGCGTCTGCTAAAATGCATAAAAAAAAAAAATCAGTATCCATCATTTTTTTTAAATAACGCGCATGCCTACATTTTTTGTGCCACTAAAATAGCACTTCTAAAAAGCATTGAGGCTTTTAAAAAAAAACTGTAGCTCCAGTGCTGCTTCAGAATCATCTTATTTGAAGCTTTTAAAATAAACTACCCTTTAAGAGAAAAATAAAAAAAAATGTGTACACTTCATTCAGATGGGGTTAGAAACACAATGTGTTATTACAAGGCAGTCCATAGAGAGATGCATCAGGAATCATTACACATACACAGCTTAACTCCCTACTGCGTTGTTGATCATCTGCTCATGTGATGTTAAAAGGTGGTAAGATGTGTTCATGTGAAATGTCTTGAACAAACTAGCACAGGAAAGGTCAGTAGGGCAGATGCCAGGATCCCCGTAAGAAGACCAATATTGAATCAGAAGGAAATAATCAGTTGATAAGTGGCAGAGCCGTGCTAAGGTGATTTTTAATTATGGCTAAATTGTGAAATTATTCCCACATGCTCTCAGCATCTGTTCCCTTCAGGAGCGCTGATTTATGGTTTCTATCAGCCCAAGCAACCTGCTCCCCACTGCCTGTGATGCATATATGCATGCTAGGAGTGAGATGACCATTCAGTGCAGGCAGTAGGCCAATCTCCTTAAGGCTTGTCTGTTAAGCATTACTTATATGACCCAAATATAAGTGTTGCAGAGAGGTTGCCTGTTGATTTGAAAGGCAATATACTGTACTGTTCATGTAACTATGACCCTTTGGCTTAAGAGCTGAACCTCATATATGGAAATACTGTAAATCTAGCAATTATTTCCAAAATAAATCATCAGTACTGTCATATATTCATTACTCTATTGGTGGCGGAGATGTGCAGAACAGATTTTGCTCATTTTGCGAGCCTTGGCGTTTGACTTTTCACACCATTTCCCCAACATTCGCTAGTCAATTTTCAGGTCCTTTCTGCTGCAATCCCTCAGAGAGCTTCTCCAAACACCTTTTGTGAGGAATCTCCAGCAGCGTGCTTTAAAATTGAGCAGAAAATCCCCCTCCAACGCTGTTTCGTTGAACCCAGCTATGTGGCATGCTACATTCCTTCTGCAAGACTAGACTGTTTTTAATCTTGCGTGATGGTTTGATGGAATGTGATGCACATGGTTAGCTATTTCGCTGCTCTCGTGATATGTAATTCCCTCTTCCAACCTTATATGAATTTCAAAAGATCATTGAAGGGTTTTCTATACCATAATGCACAGGCATAATTTGCTGTTACGAGGAGTGAAGAGCTTGTCAGAAAACAGGGATACTACAGCTGATGCTATAGCCTGTCACTTGCATCTCCATTGGGCTTTGACGGTTGAAACAAAGCAGAGCCGTGGCTACGTAATTACAATAGATACTCAACATTTCAGCCCTTCTCTGTTTGTTAATTGCTAAACATTAATTCCCAATCACCACTGTGTAATGACAGATTCTGCTGTATTAAACAAAATCGGGTGTTGATAATCAGATAAAATTATAGTGTACTTTAAAAAAAAAATATTCGGTTTAGCTCTGCAATGTAAAAACAAGCATTAGAGCTTCTACTGGATTTTTTTCAATGATCTTATAACTGGTTTCAGTTTTACACCTTCTGGCAAACAGCATGGAATGCCAATGCACAACTTTTCCACAAATGTTGTGAAAGTTTCAAAAAACCATGACAATGTTATACTTCATCTACATTGTATCTATCTGGATGATCTCAGCAGGGTCCAATCAGATCTGCTCTTGTCTTGATAGGTATGTTTGTGTGATATGGCGTACTGTAGTGACAGTCAATGCAGAAGAGAAGACAGGGTAGACAGTTTCCACATGCTAACTTGCTCGCCTTCCTCGCTATTTCTTCCCTGCAGGGTGGCAGGCTGTGTGGGCAGCCTGCTTCCTCTCGGTCCTGGCACCTGGAGTGTAAGTGGATGCCGCTGAGGGGAATGACGGGCTTCACCCGCTGGTGCCAGGTCTGCAGAGACACTGTAATGTGACTTGGCATGTAATATCGTGACGGACAACCCATCATTCCTCTTTGTGTCAAAGATGTCAGTCTAATCACACAGAGATTAGTCTAAGATCTATGAATCATGGTGCAGCTTCCTAGAGGTTGTGTATCACAAAATGTACATAGAAGGTGTAACATGTATGTTACAAATAGATATAATTTTAAGTGTTGTGAGAAAATGAATTAAATCTTAGAATACTGTAAAGATAGTTTATCTTTACAATTTCATTGATGGACCTTTTTTTGTTTTCTTACAACAGTACATTAGATAAAGACAACAAACATGTTTGCTTCTAACAATGCTTTAAATTAATATTTCGGGTCTTATATGAATATTAGGGTCTTATTACTGCAAAAGAACAAGATCTTTTTACATTTATGCACTTACAATAGGAAAAGTAAAAACTTTGGTCAACCGATAAAATTATTTTAACAAATGTTCCCTTTTTTTAAGAGAGACTTAATTAATAATATATACACTCACTGGCCACTTTATTAGGTACACCTTGCTAGTACCGGGTTGGGCCCCCTTTTGCCCTAAGAACTGCCCTAAATCGTGGCATAGATTCAACAAGGTGTTGGAAACATTCCTCAGAGATTTTGGTCCATATTGACATGATAGCATCACGCAGTTGCTGCAGATTTGTCGGCTGCACATCCATGACGTGAATCTCCCGTTCCATCACATCCCAAAGGTGCTCTATTGGATTGAGATCTGGTGACTGTGGAGGCCATTTGAGTAAAGTGAACTCATTGTCATGTTCAAGAAACCAGTCTTAGATGATTTGAGCTTTGTGACATGGTGCATTATCCTGCTGGAATTAGCCATCAGAAGATCGGTACACTGAAGTCATGAAGGGATGAAAATGGTCAGCAACAATACTCAGGTAGGTTGTGGCGTTTAAACAATTTTCAAATGGTACTAAGGGGCCCAAAGTGTGCCAAGAAAATATCCCCCACACCATTACACCACTACCACCAGCCTGAACCGTTGAGACAAGGCAGGGTAGATCCATGCTTTCATGTTCTTTACGCCAGATTCTGACCCTACCATCTGAATGTTCGCAGCAGAAATCGAGACTCATCAGACCAGGCAACGATTTTCCAATCTTTTATTGTCCAATTTTGGTGAGCCTGTGCGAATTGTAGCCTCCATTTCCTGTTCTTAACTGACAGGAGCGGCACCCGGTGTGGTCTTCTGCTGCTGTAGCCCATCTGCTTCAGGGTTCGACGTGTTGTGCTTTCAGAGATAGTATTCTGCATACCTTGGTTGTAACGAGTGGTTATTTGAGTTACTGTTGCCTTTCTATCATTTCTAACCAGTCTGCCCATTCTCCTCTGACCTCTGACATCAACAGGTTATTTTCATCCACACAACTGCCGCTCACTGGATATTTTCTCTTTTTCGGACCATTCTCCGTAAACCCTAGAGATGGTTGTGCGTGAAAATCTCAGTAGATCAGCAGTTTTTGAAATACTCAGACCAGCCCGTCTGGCAGAACAACCATTTCCACGTTCAAAGTCACTTAAATCCCCTTTCTTCCCCATTCTGATGCTCTGTTTGAACTTCAGCAAGTAGTCTTCACCACATCTAGATGCCTAAATGCATTGAGTTGCTGCCATGTGATTGGCTAATGAGCAATTTGTGTTATCAAGAAATTGAACAGGTGTACATAATAAATTGGCCAGTGAGTGTATGTTTCATTTTTAAACAGTGTTAAATGCTAATTTCACCACGTCGTCCTGGCGAGGGCAGGCCCCAGTTGTGGTATGCAGAAGATCTCCTCTCCTGACATCTTTGCAGTGTTTGCTTTGAGCACTGGGGACCAGTCTGTCACTAACCTTTACTGTGGAGAACAACGCTGTAGCCAAGTGTGATTGTGGTTACAAAACCCACACTTGCGAGCATTCGCACACTTCAGCACCTCTGAACCTCCTTTGACTGTCACCGGCTTTGGTCCTAAGTCTAATGCAATATTTTTTCACTTTCTTTCTAGGCATGCTTGGTTCCCAAGAAGACAAGTCAAAGGACTCTAGTTTTATTGGTGCTTGGAAGTACAAAGAAAAGCCAAATTCTGTATTCTTATCCTGACGCAGTAGCTTCACAGGACTGTTTCTGTCTCTACTGAATAATCTCATCTTGGCAAAATCAAACACAAAGCAACAAGTCACCACGCAGCTCCCTGTTTGTACAGTAGTATGCATTATTTATGAGGCAACCTGTGCTGTGTGCATCCAAAATCAAATAAGCCTTCTTGTATTACAGCACTGTTCTGTTAACCCTCCAGCCACCCTGTCACCCACCCCATTGCCAGTCAGCGCCATGCGCGTTTGAGTGGATTTGTAAAGAGTAAAGGATATAAATATGTTGGGAAAAGATCCTCACATCCCATGCAATTTGGGTCCCATTGGAGTTCAGGGAGCGTGTGATCGGCGGAGTGCCTCTGAATGTCCTCCTTTAGGGCCCATGCTGCTTGGAGGCTGGGCCCCAACATGTCTTTCCCCCCTTCTCTCTATCTACACAGCAAATCTCCTTCACTCTCAATTTAACCCGAAATCTGATGAACCCTCTCTGCCTTGTCTCCCCCACGCACACACACACAGACACTAACACCAGATTTCATGGAAGAAAGAGTAGATACAGTTGCGAGTTGATCAATCAGCAGGCGTGAACTGAGGCAGAAAGGCATTAACAATTCACGTCGTTCTCAGTCCACTCGCCCAAGCAGAAGATTCCGGCAGCATATCTAATGCACAGCTACCTCACTTTATATAAGGGCAGACATGACTCACAAACTATTCTGTAAAAGTGTGCATTGATTTAGGGGGTGGGAAAGGATGAGGAACTCTCAATTGCCTTGCCACTATCCATATTAGCGTTGCACCTTATCCAGGCAATTAAAACATCGCTCCAGATCTTGGAAGTACTTGTCTTCTCAGCTGTGACAGCCTCTTTTGATCAGTTTTTTTTCATAGGCCATGGTGAAGATGTCCCATTAAGGTTCCAAGGTGCAAAATCATGATGGTGGCTTTGCCATGTAGAGACTTTGTTGGCAACTCCCTCAGGTGAGCGCTGTCAATTTAATGGGATCACTGGAGTGCAAAGCAGCTGTGAGAGGTTTTGCTTAAAGTTAATCAGTGGTGCACTTTTCACTCTCCTCTGTACTGTGCTGAGCCAAATTCAGATAGGCATCGATATTTAGAAGAAGAAGGGTTTAAATCAGGCCCTGAGGGACAGAGCAAGCCTCACCAGCCAGGCCAAGTGTCTACACTTGGAAGGACAGCTGTCATATACTGTAGGACCACCTAAAGGTGTGTGTGGGGTGTAGAGTCAAAGACGTTGGGTAGGGTCCTTTTTAAACAACTTCTCCACAATGGATAGTAGCACTATTGTGCTGTAATGCTTGAACCTACGATCTGCATCTCATTTACAGCAGCGGTTTATGGCGTTAGACACACAGCCGTTGCCTGTCAAAACTTGCAAATTAAATCTATGTGTGAGTGATGAGTGCTGCATGTCTTCCGTAGAAAGAAACACACACCTCACTTTTTTGTTTGTTTGTTGTTTTCATTTTAACACCGACCAAAGCTGTTGTAGATGAGCTTGGCAGGGCGCTAACTTGGCGGAAACATGCTCACTTCGCCCTATGGTTGGTTAGTGTGAAGCACCGTTGTTAAGCATCATGGTTCACTGTTACCTTTCGGGGAATCTACTCAATAACTTGTGAGGCTGACATAATCTTGCTTTTCACTCACATTTATTCATTACCTCTCTCTCCCTTCTCTCTTTCTCCACCTCTCTCTTTTCTTCCTCTCCACTCACCTTTCTTCCTCACCCACTCGGGGTTGACAGAAGGCCCCTTGTTCAGATGCACACCGGGCTTCACACAGTTTTTCATTCCCCAACAATGAAAGGAGCTTTCAGCAAGGCTGGTTCCAATTCATCTGTGATAAATGAGAAGATAAGGCAATCAGAGCACACCATGACACGGTGTGCAGCTAGTTAGGCACACTTCGAGCCCATTCAGGTGTGCCTGCGAGTCCTGACGTTGGGGGGGCCCTCTATATATACGTACACAGCCCTGATGGTGGCCAACACTCTGGCAGGAGCTGGATGTTGGTTCCTTGGTATAGCGTTTTTCTGTTGACAGGTCAGGTGTTGCGATGTTATATCGATCAGAATGCGTAGAGTACGGGAGTGAGAAGATGCTTTTACAACTTCTTGCTATTGGGTGGACAATTGAGGAGGTCTGTGTTTTCATTGGAGGCATCTGTGGAGGCCTCTGAAATGGGTGTCTATGAGAAGTTCACAAAGGCCTTTGGAAAGGGTCTCTTGAGGCATAACAACCAGGAACACCTGAGACAGGTAAGTGGATGGTGTGGGCTGAGTGATGGTGCCACGGTTTTACTTAAGATTGACAACCTTATTGAGGTATGTCAGTTTGAATGTGGTTCACTGGTATGACAGGTGTCATTTTCCTCTTTCTTGCCTCCCTGCAATCTCTCTCACTGATTATTAACATTTTCTTCCCTGCACGCAAATAAAAGAAGCCAAATGAATTACATTTTGCAACCTAAAGGAATTCTTCAACTGTCTATTGGAATCCCTGCCCTTGACTGACATGTCTAAACTTTTATCATCTTTCTCGCATGCTGGGAAGGGCCAGGTTCACCTGGAGTTCAGAAAAACTTAATTATGGACTAATCTGCAATTCTGAAATCTGAATGTTCTTTTGCCCAAAGTGAATTTGATTTCTAAATTAATTTTATAATTTCATGTGTTGGTGGTTGAGAGTGCGGGTCAACCAAATTCAGAAAACATATTCAGATGGCAAAACTTTGTTCTTTCTCAGTGTTTGTATATACTTAATTATGTAGTTGTGGCCTTCTTCTTTTTTTAAGATCCGTTTTTGTTTATTTATTGGCTTAATGCCTCACATTCATCTCTTACCAATCATTACATGCTGTCTTCCAAAACTACCTCAAGTTCAGTGTCCCAATCCTGTCAGTTTCTGACCCTTAACTTTCTTGTGTATATACATGTGAGTATTAGACATGCTCATGAGTTTAGAAGGAAAGTTACATTGTTAACATGAAGTTAGTATGTCCTCTCAAATTAACATTAGCTTTGCATATGTCGCATAGCCTATATGCGACTGACCAAGTATATGAGTGAATTCTCCTACAAGTGTGTGTGCATTATGGGGTGGGTTTAGAAGGACTGAACAGCATTGTGGGGGTTGCTAGTCAGTGTTTGGGGACAAACAGGTCTACAGTGTGGCGATGTGAAAGAACTGGGGTTTTCAGGCTGAATGGTAGAGGCCAGTGCTACCAGCTCTCCCAGTCTCAGCAACTGTCATTCACACCATTAGCAAGTGAGAGAGTTGCAGTATTTGACTTGCCAAGCAATAACATTCTAATTCGATAAACTAAATAATATATAATGCTTATTATAAATAAATACATTTTTGGTTTATTGAATTCTTAAAAAAAAATGTCATTTTTTAATGAATTTAAACATTACAGCCATTCTATATTATTTGTAGTGCTAATTTTTCATTTTCTTGTCAAATTGTCTTTGTACTATTTAATTAATTGCAACCAATCTAAATTCTATATTGTGTAGCTTAGAACACGCACTAATGTCCCCCCCCCCGTACTTTATTTTAATGATGCAAAGCTTCACCTTCTCTGCACCAATTAGAAAGTTTTTGAATGAACTCCTTCATTAAGTATCAAGGTGTGAGATTGACAGCAATAGTGCATCCTAAACTTCTGACAGCTTTAAGAGTCATAACCCATAGAAGTACCCACCTTGATTAAATGAAGTGAAAATTGTATTCGCGTCTCACTTGATATGAAAATGGAATTTTCTATCATGAAATATACACAGTTGTCACTTCTTAAAAAGGTGTCAGCAATTTGCTTCACTGGGTAAGGTGAATATTTGCCATGACAGGAGAAGAAAAGGTTTGAGAGAGAAAGACGGGGGAAAAAAGTGTGATGTCTGTGATCAATGAAAGACTTCATTGCCTTGCGCATCATTGCTTTTTAAATAAGAGACTATAGATCTCTAGAGTTTCTGAGGCATGTGGCGTTCATATTGTTGGTGGCATGACAACACTGCCACCTAGAGACTGCTAACTATACCTGAGAAATTTGCCTTGGTGTCTGTAGCGGAGACAGATGCACTCATTCCCATCTTTTTTCACTCCTCTATGGACAGGAGCACATTTGGATGATGTTCATTTTGATGCCACAACACATGGTGGTTTTATTTGAATTCCGAATTGAATTCCTGGTGTAATAATAATAAAAAAACTGTGTGTGCTTTTCTTTTTGTGGTCAAATTATATGGTTTTAGCCAATTGTCTCCGAGTGGTCCTCTTTGACTTTGACAGTGTTAAACTAGAAAAATTCTGCGTGCTTGGTTAGATGTAAATTACAGTAATTGAGCTTCAGAAGATTGAGTGAAATTTGTTTGCTGCTTTAATTCTGAAACAATGGCCAAGTTGGCCAAGTTGTTTTAGATGCTGAGTCTTTATAAAAATCCACATAGAATGCGTTTTTTTTTACCAATTACAATTATAGAGTTTCTCTCACAGACACGAAAATCAAGCCAAAACTGTCGATGATAGCAGGAAAGATGAAGTCCCCTCACAGGGATTCACAGACCTGTCAGGTGTGCCAAACTACTAATGAGCGAGACTGCGCATCAAGCCATCCATCTGCGGAGGGCCTGCTGAACACCCTCAACCCAGCTGCTCCCTTCTCATGACCCAGGTGAGTCAGGAAGGGCCAGGGTGATGTGTGTTAGCCCCCGATCCCCAGGAAACCTGGTTCCCGCGCTGAGATCAAAGATCAGTTGGTTCAGGGAAATGGACTAGTCTGGTGCTTTGAAGATGGAGCAGGATGGGATCTGGTTGTATTGAAGCCAGGTTGTAGAGCAGGAGTTATGGGCAGGGAGCAGGCTAGCCACAGGGATGCATGGATGCTGGTGGGGGACGGAAGGGAGATAAGAGGCACAATTGTCATGGGTGTGTGTGCTTTTGCAAGTGTTTTTGTGCAAACTATGTTCTGTTTGTCCATGCGCTGACATCAGAATTAACAGAATACAATCATTTGATTTAGATTGTATAAATATTCAGAAGCAGTTCCAATACATTAAGTATATGGATTTATATCTTCATAAATTGAACATTGATATCAGAAAAGATTAGTTCATTGCTTGAAATTGACTAAAATTGACTTGTATGGACTTCCACTATAGAGATCATATTTTAAAATGTACATTTATTACATTTAATATAATTGTATTAAAGCAAATATACAATTGTTTTTAATAGAAGCAATGTATCAAGAGAATCGTCTGTGAGGGCTCATCAGTTTCTATTCAATTCTACATTTTCTAACTTTATTAAGATTCCATTATGTCCCAGGTAGCACGTTCCTTTTGTCCTGTCTGTTTTCATGAGCTATTGTTAGTCTTTTTAGCACAGATGTTCTTTGTGTAACCCTGGCCTGCCCTGTCATATTGATTCACCCTCTGCAACATAGGTGCTATTACAACTGGGGTTCAATGGTGTATCTCCAGCAATACTGTGAAATGTCACTGAACATGAGGCTGACTGAGGAGCTGATTTTCATACGTCTAAAGAGATCAGAGATGTTGCACTTGGGAATATGGTTTAAAGCAGTTGGATGTTATTGTGAGCCTACCACATATATGTTTGTCCCCACCTAGATAGACTGTCACAGTAGGCTCCTTTATTGTGAAACTCACCTTCTAATGATGTATGGAAATTTCTGAATTTGTATTGCATTGCATCAAAACGTCAAAGCCGTTCTGAGGGTGGGCTTTGTGTTGGAGATGTTATTGTCTGTTGGGCTGAATTCTTGATGGTGCGTAGAAACAGAAAACAATATGGAAAGAAAGTTCTGGTAAACAGAAGTCAGAATTTATTCTCAGAAATTATGAGAAAACATATTTGTATTCAGTATAATCTGTGTAGATTACTTTGACGTATCTGGGGCGTTTGTTTCTGTAAAAGCCTCAAAAGACAGAGAGAGTTTACAGAATTTATGTGATTTATACATTTATACAGCCTTTTGTTGTCTGAAGTTATGAAGCCTTGCAGTAATGTCCAGTACACCCACACACAATTCACAGACAATAACACTCTGCAACCTGAGATTGTCCAATTCCAACAGGCACCTGTCAGAATGCTACAGCCCTGTCGCCGTGTGGAAAATTCCCATTCGATTGCCCTCTCCCGAATCAGCTTATGTATGGAGAGTACCATGCACAGAATGTCAAGTAAAAACTTTTTTCTGTCAGACAAAGATTACTTTCTTTTGTGAACTGTTATCTAAAATATTATGAAAGCCCATTTCTTTCTCATCCAAAATAAAATGTAAAAAGGTTATTGTGAGATGAAGTTAAGAATAAGAAATTAAGCCATTGTATGAGAAATTAAGTTTATTCATTCTAATTTACATCATACCTCACTATATGAAGTTATTTCAGAGTTACCTTTTAGTCACTGCAGAAACTGAATGTTTGTTTATTTTTTTTATTTAACAGTTACAAAGAAACAAAACGGAACCCATTGAATTAAACATGAAATTTTGAAGTAGAACACCAGAAATAGTATTTTCTTGTAAAACATCTTTGCTTTATTTACTGCTTAACACATTTATTTTTAATAGTGTAATTGTGACTTTGTTTTGCAAATTATAAGATATAAAATCCCAATTGTGATGGAAATTTATGTAGGAGATTTCGTGAAAAAATCACCTGCGCCTTTTTTGAGGATTGTTAATTTATCCAACCAATTAAAGCCACTGAACAAAAAACAACAACAACAAAAAAAAAATATTTCTGGAACTTTATTTCCATATACAATCAGTTACTTCTTTAGAGACCAGTGTTTTATTTCCAAAGTCCCCCTCTAACATGGTTAAAAATCACTAGTGAACATATTTAATACGATAATGAAGAAGGTATATTTTCCCCATGTTCTAGTACACCAGGATCTTTATTTTAACATCTTGAATGATAGCCTGTAATTCACCTCCTTGGTGTCAGCAAGACGTGTATAAAAAAGGCATAAAGCAGTTGTGGTGTGGGGTTTTAATTGAAGCTCCCGTGCATGACGAGCTGCTCTATAGGATCAATGTCAGGACCTGCGGAGTCTGGGGCATCTGAGCGGCGCTCCCTCACAGGCGCAGGACGGCTGGAGTGGTGACGAGCTTCTAATTGCGCTCCACAGAGAGCGAACACCCCTGTGGATGAAAATGAAAGAGCGCCCAGCCTGGCTGCATCTCTATTGTGTGAAAATAAATACATACAGTCGCTGCCCAGGGTGTGAAATAACACACCAGCCGTCGAATTTCACTGGTCATTTCACCCCCAGCTGCATGGCCCAAAACAAAATTATATTGTCTTAAATGGTGAGAAGGTAGAGACTATTGTGTTTTTTAAGTGGGTACCTTCCTATGTTTATTCTCAGAAAGTGAAATTGGATTGGAACTGGCAAATTGATAATGCCATATTTGCATATTATTGTTCTTCCACACATTTTCAATTACAAAACTTTACAGACTAGCAAATATGGTAAACCATGATTTTGGTAATATTACTAATTTAATTCTGATTGAATGTGCCATGTTGCCATTGTGCAATTCCAATAAATGTATAACTTTGACTGCGCTTTGTACGGTACAAGAGCTGTATTAGTTGGTGAATAAATTGATTTATTCTGACAGCTGTCAATAATAAATTGAAACGTGCTTTGAGATCAAGCCACTTAAGTCTTTCATAGTTAGGGCTTTAAAGGAACAATTGGTAAAATTGCTAAAACATGGTCTCTTTAACTTATTGCTTCAATAGAACCATCTCTCCGTAAACCTATTTCAAACACTGGTCATTTCTATTGCTATTTCACTGAAATGGTGAAGAAAGTGTTGTCAGAATGCCAGCCAAATGCCTTTCTTGTATCTATTTAATAGACAAGTAAAAATATGACATTTCAGATTTATCTGGTCTTTTAGTGCCAACAGAGGCATATTCTGCCCTCACAAACAACATCTCAGCCTGCTCTAAATAACTAGCTTGTCAAACCAAACAGGAGTGTTAATGTGGGTCCTACGACAACTGCCTGATTTATTGTCCGATTTGCTCAAGACGACGACAACAAAAGGCTGATGTTTCTTTTTTTCCCTTACACCCAATTTAGCAGCCACCCGTTTAAGTGGCATTGTCCTGAACAGCATGGCAAGCAAAGAGATGTGGGCCGTCTGCTTCTTGTCACTTCCTATTATTAAGAAGGCGCTCTGTGACACCTGGGGGAATGCCAGTCTACGCGGCTCCCATCAGAAATCTGCATAACGTTGCCTGATGGCTGTGGCCGTCCAAACGTCCAAACACAACCTGTCATGTCTCAATGTTACCCACTATGCCATGAGCAGTACTGGGCCTAGGGACGTTTTCCAGTGCCCTAACACTCGATGTCTCCGTCAACCACACTAATATAGCTGTACAAATCAGAGAAGTCACCAGGCATATTTTTACTGCCAGGCCAAGCACAGCAGCCTCTCGTTACTACCGCCATTCTAAACAGGAAACTGTTTGTGGTTTACGCCATGATTCTGGTCCTTTTGTCATGTTATATGGGATATGTTGTCACTATTGATATATTATTATTGCCTTTGCAGCAGAATTTAAATAGTTAGATTTTTAGTTAAAGTCTGCCTTCATTTTGTCGCCGATAGCCTGGTGGTTAGTGTGCTAACATAAAAAGTGCAACTGCACTCATGGCGACCCGAGTTCGATTCCATTCTCGAGGTCCTATGCTGATCTCGCTCTCCTCTCTCTACCCAATACTTTCCTGTCATCTCTCGACTGTCCTGTCTGAATAATAAAGGAATAAATAGCCCAAAAAATATAACCTTCATTATACAGTTGATTCTTGTCTAAATGTCTACTAGTGTGATTACACAGTTTTGTGAAAATAATGATTGAGATCATCAAATTTAGAAAGTTACTCTGTCAAATGGGTTAAAAGAAGCTTGAGTTATTTGAATTCTAACCTGTCTCTGTAATGTTCTTTTCCATATTTCCTTTGGACATTTTGGAAGGCACTGGTGATATTCTTGACATTTCAACTTCTCTACCTCATACATTTCTCACTTAAACATAGATTTGGCCAGAAGTGTTCAACCCTACAGTTCACACAGAACGTATTCTCTGTTTTGTAGATTACATCCTGCCAGACTTTTTACAATCCATTAGATCCTGGAGGTACATCAGAGAGAAACGGAGCTGGAGTGGAATTTCAGGCAGACGCAGGTGTTAAGATCAAAAGTTGAAAACATTCTCAGAGCAGCGGGAAGGGGTGGCATGCTTGTTAGACCTGAAAAATAACAATTAGCATCCACCATGTGACATTGCTCATCATACCATTACCATAGTTCTCTCAAAAGTTCCTCTATAGTATGTTCTTTGAAAGGATTCACTCTTAGATCTTGCTTCCAATTCAAAGTTCAGAGCACAGATGAAATAGACTTGTGATGTTGTACAACATGTGCGTTCTCTTTTGACCAGATGGCTGGTCATGGCTTTTGGGTATTTAAGGTCTGGCCATTAACAAAGTGGGTCATCAGTAGGAACAGAAGAGTTTTAGCACAGTTCACCTGGTAGGCTTTTTAGGTGGATCATCTCTGGTGTGTTTTACATATGTCCACTTCATCAACTGTCCATTGAGATCAGGGCCACCCTTTTCATCCTGGTCCAAACAGAACTATTAGTGACTAACCAAGTCCCCCAGTAATAGGATTAATGTTCATTTTACCTTCAAACGTTTGGCAAAATACTTTAAAGAGGTCATCTTTTGATGTCAGTGTGTTATTTTGGTGCTTTTTGGAGATCAAATTTAAACTTGTACCATTGCCTCGCAAAGTCTTTCAATTGTTAATACAATGGGATCCATTTGCCTTTCGAACTCCTAAGCTTTGTGAGCAATTATTTCTTCTAGACAGGATACTATTCATTATGAGTAAATGATATCGAAGAACAGGGGTGTAAAACAGCCCGAATGGCACGCCAGTGTAAATGCAGGTTGTTTTGTGTGAGAACTGAAGGTGTGGCTTTTTTAATAATATACTGAGATGTCATGCCAAGAGGTCACAATCCAGTCCCACTCCTTCCTGACCTGCTCCGTGTTAGGCTAACAGTGTCTTTTTTGTGTATACAATACAGGACGTCCAAGTGTGAGGAAGGAACGTGAATATTTACCCAGTAAGGGGCACAGATTAAAGGGGGCGTCACATTAGCCACACCACTTTCTCCCTTTCAATTTACTTCTCTGCCTTAGTTTTAAGTCATAATGCAGCCAGACGCATGTTTTAATTGGTTCTTGTTCGACATCCAAAATAATTACGACTAATCTTTCAAATGGTGAGGAAGTTTGAAGTACGGTCAATTGTTTCTGTTGTAGTCGAACAGGTGTCGTTTCTTAAGGGCCTAGATGTGTATTTTGTGACATTCGTCAGTGTATGATTGGCAGGTTATGATGATGGTGCTGCGGCAAACGTGGAGGGTTTAATTAATACGAGAGGTGTTGCTTGCTTCTCTGGAGCTCAGCAGGGTTTTGCAGAAAACAAGAATACAACAGCAACATGCGGCTCCCTGAATCGAACATTATGATAGAGTTAAACAGGTAATCATGGAACACACTGTGCAAGGAGAATTGTAGGATTTTTTTACTCTGTGTGCTTTTACTCGGTTTTACTCGGTATGCTCAGTATGCTTGCCTACATGTACTTAAAGCGCTTCATAAATTTGAAATCTGTGCATTAGTGTTTTTTTGTTGATGTTTGTTTAAAAAAAAAAAACGAATTTAAGGAAGTAATTTTTGATTGCCAAAATGATCAAAAACTATGCCAATGACCCTAATTCTTTACCCTATATTTATCTAATTAAATGAAGGGGGATAAAAAGAACAAAGCGGGTCCAGGAACCCACACTAAAGGCAGTGGAGGTGTCTTAAATGTATCATGGAACTCGGTTGCACCTGCCCCTTACGTCGGTCAGGCTCAGCGACTGTGGGTTGTGGGCTGGTTATCAAAGCCTTGTGTCACTGTCCTACGTGGGGAGGGATAGGGGGGAGGCTCGGGGGTGAGACTGAATCCAGACCTCCTGAAGGGGATTAGCGTCTCCCAGGGAGAGGAGAGAGGATGTGGAACGAACACCTGCTACGTTGTCAATAGAGTGCCGGAGAATCATGGCAATCATACACAGCACAGCCTTACTCAATGCAGGCCAGTGGCGGCTGGTGGGGGGTACGCAGGAAAGAAAGCAATGAGCAAACGAGTGCAAACCAATATCACACACCCTCAATACACAATCCAAAAAGTTGCTGAAATTTTGGAAACGCAAATGCATGCTTAAGAATACATTTGTGTGAAAGTTTAAGAATATACTGTTGATGGATACAGATTTAAGACAGATGTCATTTTATTCTTGATTAAGTCATGAAAAGTGGGAATTGCGTACCAGAATGAAGCCACTGCAAATTTGGTTTTGTAAAATGTGTATTTGGGTCGGCGCCGATTGCCTCGTGGTTAGTGCACCGACATATAACGCAGTTGTGCTCACAGCGACCAGAGTTCGATTCCCGTCTCTCTTCCCAATGCTTTCCTGTCATCTCTCTGTCCTGTCCATTAAAGGCATCAAAGCCCGAAAATATAACTTAAAAAAGAAAGTGTATTGGGTTTGCTAATGGCTTAAAAGATCAGCCAAAATTTTTAATTATGTCATCATTTCTATCACAATCATGTCATCTTAAACCTGTAAAAATGACTTTGTTTTGTAGCACAAAACATAATATGTTGAAGAATGTTTCAACTGCTTTTGCCCAAAGGAAGTAGTTGGACAAAAGTAGTTTTGGTTTTTATCACGTCTTAATTATTATTATTTATAATGTGCACCAATTAATTGTTCAAAATAAATGTGGGTACACATTAAGAAATTAAATTAAGTGCAGATGTGTGCTTGTTGAACAGACACTGGTAGCTCTTCATATTTTAACAAAAGCAAGAATACTCTCTTTGCTTTCATTCAACTTCTTCTAAGTCCTACATTTGGCTTGAATGTTTTCAATAAGCCTGTGCTTCACATATAGTGGCTCCATTTTAATTTTCTCACTATTCAAATGACAAGCAACAGAGATTTTCCTTTCATTCCTTTCAATTTCATTGTACAAGCATTGTATGAGCCTGTCTGTTTTTGACTGCACCAGCACAATATCACTCCATTATTTGGGAGTTTCAATTGTTAGCTCGGATAATGACCCAATGATGCTAAAAAGGGATCATATCCCCCAATTTGAAAATGGTGCGACCTCCACACAAATCCCCCAACTGCTGTCATTACGTTAAGTTTCTCCAACACAATAATTCTAAAGACAACAGTTTGTCTTCTCTGGAAGGGTTCATCACACCCTGGTGTATGCCTATCTTCCCATTCTCTTCTCTTTGTCAAACTCTGCACCTGAGCAGCCATTTCAGAGGGCCCTGCCTTTCATAAAGAAGCCCAAGCTGTCATTCACCCTCTTCTCCACAGTGACCTGTGTTCCTCATGCACTTCTCCTCGCCCAGCTTTAAGTGTTAAGTTGAAGTAGGTGATTAAGAGCCCTTAGCTCATTTTGAGAAAATGGAGGAATTGTTATCCTCTAGATTTTGCCAAATTGAGAAGGAAAATGGAAGCGTCTGAGAGTGCAAGAGTGGAACGGTTCTTCTAGATGATGACTGCTTTGTTAAACTTGACACAATCATCTCTCGCTGCTGGCCTCAATTACAGACAGTCACCATTAATTGCAGTATTTCATAGTTTAAGCTTTGGTCAACTTGCAATGGTTATGTTACATAATCTATAAGAAGTTTTGATTTCTTCTGAAAAGATTTAGTGTTAAAGAGATACGCTAGGTATAATACAAGTTAAGCTCAATCTACAGCATTTGTGGCATAATGTTGATAACTGCAAAAAATAAAAACAGTCATGATAAGACACTTTCAATGGAAGAGAATGGGTCCAATTTTTGGAAGATTTAAAAGCAGAAATATGAAAAGTTAAAGTTGTTCTCATCATTTTCAGACATGGCAAGTTGTAAAATAAGATATAACAGAAGACGTTAGTATATGTTTTTTCCCCCTCACTTAATTCATGTTGACACAGTATTTTTACATACACTTTTTTATATTTACAGATCGAAATTTGTAAGTGCCTCACTGTAATTTTTCCATTTCAATTTTTGAGTTTGCACTTCTGCAAACACTATTGGGGCAAATTCGCTGAATAGTATTATTTTCCCATGCTGAATTTCAAAACAAAAACCTGTCTTATTTACTAACCAGGTGTTAATATATGGAAATAGTGCTGCACTGTGAGTATATAAATTGAGCCAATGCCATTTTTACATAAACAAAAATATATTGTTTCTATGTAAATTAGGTTTACTGTCGTTTGCATCGTATTCACAAAACTCAACGCTATTTATCTCCACTATTAATGGAGCAAGATCAGAAGTTGCTTTAAGTGAATTGCACAAACGTGCAAACCCTTTTGTAAATCAGGCACTAAAACAAGGTAGACAACAGACACATTTCATTCTTAGTGAATTTCCCCATGTCTTGTTGAATATGTGCACTCTAAAAGTAAAAAGAAAATTGAATTCTTTGAAATTAATTGGAAACATACCTGTTGATTATCACCTTGTAGGAGAAAACTCATCATCGGTGTGACATTTTTATACTTTTGAACACTGACAACCTATTATTTTCACCGAAAACTAACTTTTTTTGTCAGTTGAAGAGTTTGAGTTGAGTTCCAATGTCAGCAGATTGGAGGAGGGGTTTGAAACGTATCTTAGCACTGTAGGAGTTACAGGCAGGTGATTGAAGTCTATTACAGAGTGATCTTAATTACTGTTTTGGCAGAGAGTACACAGAATTTTTTTTAACAGCATAATTAAAATTCCCATCAGCCAGTGCAGCCCTCTGTAATGTTTTGACAGAGGTTATTAGACTTCTAATCTTTATCATCACCTGGCTAGCACTTAGTTTTTCTTCCAAGCCCAACCCTATTCCCTGGCTTTCTCCCGTAATCGATCTGTTTACCTCCCTCTCGTCGTTTAGCGCGTCTATACTTTTATTTATTTACTAAATTTGGCCACTTCGTTTTGGCAGCTCTTGACAGCGATATCATTACCCATAATCCTCCATCTTAAAGACGTCGCCTCTAGAATTTGCCAAATAAGGGGAGTATCGACAGAGCACTAAAGATGCCAGAGCGTCAACCAAGTGGGTACGGCGTTCGCTCTCCTCCCATCACTTTCTGAATGGTGGTGCCAATACAGTGGAGAGAGTATTAGGATCAGAGGGCGCATGTCAGAGTTCACTGATTGAGCCTCACGTAGAAAGCCTCGCTGACAGCGCAATCAATGCAGCGTTGGGTATCGATTCGGCAATATCACAGCTGTCTCTTAATGAAAGGGTAGCAGTGAACGAGGCAGCGGCGGAGTGAGGGGAGAAGGGCCAAATCATCGCACGGGCTGGAATTACCTTTCGATTGGCCTGAGTCCACTGTGTTGGGACTCTCATTTTGCAGCAGCACCTTTCTCGGCTGATCAATACGACATCAGCCAGTGAGGCGGTAATTACCATCCCTCTCCCTCCACACAAAGCCCAGCAGCAAGGGCCGGGGGGAACGGAGAGGTCATGCAAAAAGCAGCCGGCCACGCTGAAGGTGACGGGAGGTGGGGGGAAGAAAGGATCCCCTTGCGCTCGGCGGAGTACTTAGCTGCCTTTTTAATTACTGTAATTTTCCACACAAGTCAGGAGAGCGAGCTGATGAAGTCAGACACTCTCCTCCCTGCTGTTCCTGATGAGGCTTGATGGGCCTTCAAATTACGCATTGACTTTGCTGTTTCATTTCCCAGTGTTTAGTGCTAATAACCTGTAGAGCCCCCTTTTTCTCTCCTTCTCTTTGCTCCACCACCGCTACACACTTTCTACAATCGCTTATACACACACACACACACACACACACACACACACACACACACACTCTCTCTCTCTCTACCTCTGAGTCCTTGGTGTCAGTGCGGTAATTACACTGTGTGAAATCTCTACCGCAATCACAGCTGTCTCACGACCAGGTCAGCCAGGTCACAGCTAATCTGAAACGCCATCGCTGATGGTGACAAGACTGTAGCCCGCTTTCTTTCTCTGCTGTATTTGGGTGTTTCTTCAACTATGGGCACTTTTGGCTCTGTGAACTTTAATATAAATTTCTTAAAACACTTTTTACACTCTCGCTCGTTTACTTGATTTGTCTACTAGCAACGTCCATCAGTGAACATACACGCTTTATGTAAAATTTTTTTTTTTATGTCATGAACATTTCTACTGGTGTCATTACCATCACATATCTAATTGTATACATTTGACAGTATTTTGTGGATTAAACACTTAATTTAGGCTAATTTCACAGCTAGCATTTAATGTATTTTAAATACACACAAAATGAGTACTTACAATTTGATACCTTAAATACAAAATAAATAATACATTTTATTTCTTTCTTTCTTTTTAGAAAAAAAAATATATATATATATATATATATATATACAAAAGTGAAGAAATACACAGAACAAAATTATAAACGCAACACTTTTTTTAGCCCCCATTTTTCATGAGCTGAACTCAAAGATCTAAGAATTTTTCTATGTAATTCTATGTCAAATATTGTTCACAAATCTGTCTAAATCTGTGTTAGTGAGTGAGCACATATCTGCTGATTAGAAAGCTATTGCCAAGGCTTCTCCATCCACCTCAGTCAAGGTGTAGTGTCAAGACTGATTAGAAAGCATGATTATTGAAAGTGCCTTAGGCTGGCCACAATCCGGCAAATGTGAGACCTATCACACAGAACAATGCACACAGATGTCGTACATAGAAAAAGTTTTCTTTGATGTCTGATTGATGGTTTCAGTTTTAACAAAGTCAGATTTGTACAAAACACAGTTTTTATTAAATGGCAGACTGTCTTGCTGAAGCTAATTTCATAGCTATTTTATGTACCTTAAATACACACAATGACACTTTCTTTAACTTTTTTTCCATAATTTGATGCTTTTCTTTTAAGTCTGTTAGTTTTAATTAGAAATGTGTTAAGTCTAAAAATTATTTAAAAAAATGTAATTGTCTTTTTTTTATAAACATTTCCATCATAACGGCATTTCCATCGCATTTCACATAATATTTATTACATAATATGTGAAGGAAATAACATTGTAGACAGTGCAATGTTAATTTTGGAAAGAAACGGCAAGTATTTTATGTATCTTAAATACTCATGACACCTAATAGTTTGTAATTCTCACATGAGTAACAAAATATTGATTTGAAATTTGATATCTACTGTACAATTTTGCCAAGCAGATTTTTTTGACCAATGAGGTTTTACTGTGGGAGGAGCTACCCAGAGCAACTGTTGATGGTCGCTCAGATATACATGGAAGCTTTTATCGCTTGTCAGTGTAACATGCTTGACCGACTTCTGCCTGTCAGCAGAAACAAGGCACCATGAATTCTTTTTAAAAATACATTGCAAGTCTTTTTGTAATACAAACAGATTACATGGCACTTCCCCACCTCTCTTCAGCCCTGGGTCTTTCACAAAGAACGTGAAGTCACACCCTCAGTTTAGCAGGTTACTTGCCGCTCCCCAGGCCTCGACACTCGCTGCAGAGAGAACAGTTGGAGTTCGAGTGTGACCACTGATGCATAACATTCCAATTTCAGTGCCATCCCATACTGGAAGACTGCAAATGAGACGAGGGGAGAGACGAATTCTCTTCTCTCAGCGAGATTCAGGCCTGCTGCGTATTGTCAAATTCTGCTAAAGAGCTAGAGACAACTGTGGATAAGGGGGTGTTAGATTATTTACATGCCAATTATCACAGAGTGCTCATCTCATATTTAATAGAGTAGTAGAGTGCTTTAAGTTCTTTTAAACATGCTTTCGTTGTAACTTTTTCTTGTTGTTTTGTTTTCCCCCCAAAATATATTGACAAGGCTTTCACCTAACCAGACTTTTAACAATCAGCATCAAGTGTGAATCTGAGACTAGTTCTACAGTGACAACCATTTTGGTGGCATCTGTTAGCAGTGTTGGAGAAAGTTACTTTTAAAAGTAATGCATTACAATATTGCGTTACTTTTTATAGAAAGTAATGCATTGTGATACTTGTGCATTACTTTTTGTCACCTGAGGTGAGCTTGCTTATGTATTTTTAATAAAAAAAAAACGCCTCAGGCTTAAGTAAGTGCCTCAGCCTCTGTACTTCACTGGGACTAGAGAGGTGTCAGTGAATAAATGGGAAATCAAAGTAACTTGCGTTACTTATTTGAAAAAGTAACATTTGTAAATTTGAAAGTAGTGCAAAGTACTTACTTTTACATTTGAAAAAGTACTTGAAAAAAGTAATACATTACTTTACTTGATACTTGCATTACTTGTAATGCATTACTTTACTTGATAGAACTTGTCAGTTTTACCAAATCTGTTTTACCAAATGTATTGTTCTTTTTCAGCAATGTTTTAAAGTGTATAACCTTCAGTGCAACTGTGTGGCTGCCTTCTGAGCTTCAGAAGTTTTGGAAATATATTGTTCAACACAATCGATTTGTAATTTTTGTCGATATGCCAGGCCTGAGAGACCTGTTGAGAAGCATCAGTTGTCAAACTCTAGAGATGTGGCATTTCTACAGTCTTCTCTCCATCAAAAACATCAGTTGCTTATTGACTTGTATATATCACCCTTTTTATCACTCCCATCCTCAGAATGAATAATTGATTTGGCATTGCAAAACAAGGCGAATTATTGGAAAACTAGGAAAGAGAATGAAGGGAAAGAGAGTGAATTGATCTCAGATGAGAAAGCAATCAAAGACCTCTCAAATACAGTAGCCCAGTGGTACAAAACCACTCAAAGAACTGTTTTGGAGGCCTTTTGATGCTGCTAGGCTTTGTCTAGATATGAGGACCACACTAACGCATGCCATGCTTGATTCTGACAGTTCTGTTGTGTTGGTGGCTGAGTGAACTTGAGGGGGAAATGAGGAGGCTTTGAACAGTGGGGCCCTGTTGGTCCTACTTTGCTTGTCCATGAAAGCAATGCTGTTCATTAGCTCGGCCAGTTCTGTCTGCCTCACTGAGCCCAAACACATACACACACACACAACAAGACACCCTCTAGACGGGGCAATTGGACCTTGCACGTAAGCCACCCAAAGACCTACCACACAATGGGCTTATTTATCTTAGTGAGTTGCGATCCGTTCTCAGGAAGAAGCGCGTTGGACTGAAATGGCAAAGGTGAACGCTAAATACTTCTGTTGCAGAAAGATGTTGAGAAAGGCATTGAATAGTTCTCTTGCTCATATAGTTAATTATTTAGTCTGTTATTTGCATAATCTGTCTATAACTAATGATTATTCATATAATCTGTCTTCTGTCATCTATTGTTCGAATAATCTGTCTGCCTGTGTTTATCAATCATTTAATCGGTGTATCTACTGTTCATTAAATCTGTCAGTATATCCATATATCATTTGTATTATCTGTCTGTCTGTATAATTGTCATTTGTATAATTGGTGTATCTATTGTTCGTTCTGTCTGTCTGTTTTCTGTCTAACCATATTAGATATATAACCTGTCTGTCTGTATATCTAATGTTTGTATAATATGTCTGTCTGTATATCTGTCTGTATATCTGTATATCTGTATATCTGTTGTATATCTGTTTGTCTGTTTAACTATCTGTTGTTTGTATAATCTGTTTAATCTATGTTGTACATATAATCTGTCTGTTCTGTATATCTGTATATCTGTTGTACAATCTGTCTGTCTGTTGTTTGTATAATCTGTCTGTCTGTATATCTATTGTACATATATCTGTATGTTGTTTGTATGTATATGTATATCTATTGGATGTTGTTTGTATGATGTCTGTTGTATATCTATTGTAATCTGTCTGATGTTGTTGTACATATAATCTGTCTGTATATGTTGTTTGTATAATCTGTCTGTATGTGTTGTTTATACACTGTCTGTATATGTTGTTCATATAATCTGTCTGTATATGTTGTAATCTGTTGTGTATCTGTCTGTGTATCTGTTGTTTGTATATCTTCTGTTTGTATTTGTCTGATAGTATAGGCGCTCGGTATTTTTACTAGTATTTCATAATTTGTCTAGTCTGCGCCCTTAGCAAATGCATTTACACCCGGCGCAAGGCACTGCTCACTAGTTTCAGGTGTGTTCGATGTCATTGTTGGCGAGTTGTGAGGAACTGAATATAGCATTTGCACCATAGACTCATGGGCGTGCTGGTCTGAAAACTAGTCAGGTGCAATGGTGCAATATTTATTTTGTTATTTCTATTTTGCTGGGCGGATATAGCACTGCTTATTACACACAGGGACGCGCAGCAGCATACAAACATGCCAAATATAAAAAATGTAATGATTACAGTGTAAAATAATATTTTTGTGTAGGCTACATAAATATAAAAATGTCATACATGTAATAATGGATAGTCATTGTGTGTATCAGAATTAGCCTACTTATGTGCTCGCGCATGAGGAGATCCGTTTGCTCTCTGGAGACGCGTTCAGTCTGTGCGCCTTAAAATTCTGCCGTTTAAATAGTGAATCCACCCTGTCGCGAGCGCAACTCGCTCTTAAAGGTAATGGGATATGAGACTCTGATTGATTAATTGCACGTTACGCCCAAAAAACACCCATTACTCATTAAGAGAATTGGGACAACCCATTTAGACTATGCACACGGGCACCCTGACCGTTTTCCCATCGTTAAAATAGCAAAAGTGGATTCGGACACGCCCTGAGTGCACTTGCGCCGCACGCTTTAGACCAAGGTTCCTTTCCAGGTTCCTTTCTCCGCCGGCTGAAAAGAGCAAGTCTCCCTCCACCCATCTTCACCACTTTCTACAGGGGAACCATTGAGAGCGTGCTGACCAGCTGCATCACTGTCTGGTACGGGAACTGTAGTGCAGCAGACCGCAAAACCCTCCAGCGGACAGTGAACACAGCTGCAAAGATCATCGGTGCCCCTCTCCCCTCCATTCTGGACATTTTCCTTGCACGATGGTCCAGTAAAGCTACCAGTATCGTGAAGGACCCCACCCATTCATCCCAAGGTCAAGGTCAAGGTTTGTTTATTCGTCACATACTAAATTATACAGGGTATAATCAGAAGTGAAATGCAAAATATCTATTGAGCCTCCATCTCCATTCCTCCCACAGTCTCTTCCAGCTCCTACCATCAGGAAGATGGTTCCGGAGCATCAGAGCCCGCTCCGCCATACTGCTCAACAGGCTGTGAGGCTTTTTCCCCCCTGTGAGAGCCCTGAACTCAAATCCCCCCGCCCCTCTTTGAAACCCCATACAAACCCCCTACCTCCTGAAACATGGACCATCAACGACTTACGGCTTCATTTGAAGCAAAATCTGTCAGTAGGTTAGTTGTGTATAGGTTTATAATGTTCTTTATTACTTCATTGTTGTATGCCTGTAGTTATGTAGCTCCGTGGTCCTGTGAGGCACGATGTTTAGTTCCACTGTATGTACCCACATGTAGCGGAATGACAATAAAGCTCAACTTGACTAGACTTGACTTGACTTCACTCAAATCTTTCCCTGGAGGACCAATCTGATGCGGAGTTTAGTTCAAACCCTCATCAAACTCACCTACCTGTGATTTTCTAATGATCTTGAAGACTCTGATTAGCATGCTCAGGTGTGTTTGATTAGGGTTAGAGCTAAACTCTGCAGGAGTGAGCCAGATTTGAGGATTCCGGATGCGCTTAGATCGTTAAAATAGGGACCTTAGTGTTTTCTTATTTTAAAAGCTGAATCTGGTCCCCAAATACACACATAAACCTAACTTAGTTTTGTAGGTTCCCATCGCTCACCATAATAGCCTGAGCACCTCAACCTGTTTCAATCAGGTGGCAAAACCACTCGATACTCCCAGACTTCACACACATATACACATCTTCAACACGTCCATTCCCACAGACCTCTGGTATATTGCTCTTAATGAGCTCCTAGCAATAAGAGTAATAAGTGTGATCGGCAAAATCCTCACCTTCTTTCAGACACACACACACACACAGTCTTGGTTTGTAAACCTCTGTCTGAATGTGTCTGTATTTCGATGCGCAAGCCATTTAGAGACAGCAGTTCTACTGAGAGTGTAACATCACTGTTCCTGAATCTTTCAAGGTATTGTGCCATGTTATAGCATAATATCTTATGGCAGATTAGAAGACCTGTAATAAAGCACATGTTTTATGGACTATTTTTATGCTTTATAGTGGTTTCCAGACACTTTCATTGCGCAAAGAAAGTAGCTTGAATATTCTTCAGAATTTCTCCTTTTGTGTTCCACAGAAGAATAACTTGAGGGTGAGTAAATGAGTAAACTGTCACTTGAAAACATTCTTGAATTTAGGTACACAATTTATAATAATTTAAGCTTGCATTTTAAAATTGCTTGTGTATTTGTCCACAACTGCAAAGTCCATTTGAACCTGAACACACTTTTGAGGCCAATTCCATCTTGGGGCTTTGCTGGCCTATAACCTTAAGTCATATCTCACAGCTGTTCACCATTTGAATGCTTTTGTATCCCTCCTCTCTGGCTCCAAATGTCAGGGTGAACACTCATGACAACAACAACAACTGGAGGAGAACAATCCTTTCAGGCAACCGCTGGTGTCTTAAGCTGCGGTAGAAATAAACTGTGAGCATATTGGACAACAGCAAGACTGTCATGCTGTGCAATGCCATTTCTGCAGGCTCCTTCTCCTACTGTCTTCAAACACTGCTGGGGTGTGTACATGTGTGTGTCTGTGTGTGTCTGAACAGAGCACTCGAGTTAAGATTTGATCAAAGCTAGCAGGCCTTGTACTCACTCTTGGGCATCACTGAATTGCAAGCGCTGAGTTTGTCAGCCACAAGTGGCCCAAGAGAGCTACACGCACCAACCACAGTAGAGACTGGATTAAAGAAAGGTGAGAGCTGTTTATGAACAAGGCAAGTAAATTAGCAAATCATGCTGCTCAAAGAAAAAAAATATAAATTGTGAGATTGTAAAAAAAAAAATGTATCCTGTTGTATTTCTGTGGCCATGTGTGTCTTTATTTAATTAATTTTTTTAACAAATATTTATCCTTTAATTTTTATTTTAAGCACTTGACTATTTATTTTATTAAGTAAATAGTCATAAAAATGTAATGCATTAAAAAAATATATAATTGACAATAACTTTCTAATATTTCTTTGTCATATTTCTTTGCAACCCAAATAAGGTCCAACATTTGAATTTAGGTATTCCAAATAACATCTCGGTGAACAGTTTCTTAGTGTGAAGAACATATTAATAATCTGAAGAACCTTTTGTGTACTGGAAAGATTCCATGGATCTCAAAGGTTTTTCATGGAATCATAGATGCCATTAATTCTAAACAATACTGTAAAAAACTGCTAACATGTACAAAAAAAACTGTATTGCTTTATCTTACTCTATCTTACATTTCAGAAAACCAAACTGCAGGAAATTATATCACCATCATTATGCAATAATATTGGATGTCCAATTTCTAAGATTTGTAATGATTAAATTGTAAATTACACTTAATTTACAGTTATTAAATCTGAAATAAGAAACTTGAGGCTATTACATTTCGTTCACACTTTATTTAAGGTCCAATTAACAAACCAAATGACCTTTGCCTCTTTAAACTCCTAATTTGCGGCTTATTAATAGTTAGTAAGGTAGTTGTTAAGTTTAGATATTGGGTAGGATTGGGATATACGGTCATGTAGAATATGTGCTTTTTAAGTACTAATAAACAGCCAATATGTTAATAATAGGCATTCTAATAAGAAACCACTTAATAGTGAGAATTGGTCCCTATACTAAAGTGTTACATTCAATTATTTTAAATCTGTAATTTCTGTTCAAGTATTCTGAAAGATTCTCTATAAGTATCTGAATGATACAGGTGTGGGTTTAGCCTTATCAGTGTCTCCCTGGCCCCTATAAATGAAATAAAAACACCCATAATCCTTTGTAACACCTACAAGACCGAAGCTTAGTCAGTGGTATAACAAAAAAACACAGAACTGAAGTAAAAGATGGTCAAACAAGTTTGCAAAGGGTGTCACACTGTCCCTGGTGGCCTGCAAACTCGCCTGCACACCCTTATGTGCCCTGACAGTCGATAAGAGCAGCCAGCTGACGGGCGGCTTGGGTGGGACCCAACTCCCACATTCATACCCACCCAGGCAAAATTCTCTATCTTTTTCACGTTCTCCCTTTCTACTTCTGGGCTCAGAGGGTGTGAAGTAGGCGTTGACCTGTGCCGCTGGGTCTCAAGGGAGAGAGCTGTATGTCCGGCTTCATTTGCCACTCACCTCTCAATTAGAAGCAAAGCGGGGACAATTCCCATCGCCTGTGTGTGGGAAGCAGAGCCCTGTCTCTTTCTGCCTTCGTGTGGTTTGATGAGTGCCGCGAGGGCTTGTATTAGTTTCACTCACTGTCTCTGTGGGCAGCTGGAGATTTCAGATGCTGCTTTGTGTTGAGCGCTGGGATGGTGCAGTGATGAGGGCCATACAGCTTCCACAAAACAAGGCATGAAAAACAGCCCTCTTGGATTTTACAGTATTTTATTGCTAGATAGCAGTAATTCTACCACAGGAGCTTGGTTATTTATCACTGCATTATTCTCTGCATGCAGGATTGCTTTTTTGTGTGGAAATGTAAGGGGTTGAAAACAAGCTGTGTGACATGCAGTTGATTACAAAATTGTGTATAATCCATTTAAAATAGGGCAAATATTCTGAAATGTCCAGCTATTTATTGTTAAAAGTACTGGTAATAATTATTCCAAACAAACTTTGTTATTCATGCTGCAAAGTTTCCTAACTTACCGTTTCTTTAAATTGGATCTAATTTACTTTCCCTGGAGCATACGAAAATTGCCGAAATCATGAGAAGTGATATAAAACCAAGTCAACAGTGACAATTTCAATATAAATGCCAAGTTTAATGCCAAGTTTAACATTTATCTGTGTGGATACACTCCTACAAATAAAAGTTCTTTATTGGCATATGGTTCCATGAAGAATTATTTTAATGGCACAAAAGGTTCTTTATATTGGAACAAGTTCTTCAGATTATTAAAATGGTTATTTTAAGAAATGTTATTTTGGGAAAATTTAGATTTTTGGAACATTCATTGTTTTAGGAATGTGCATCCTTAAATATTTTCTTGTAAAACACTCATAATTCAGTTATATGTTTTTATTATTAATGCATGAATATAAATAACATAAATAGAAAGCATGTAGTTTCAGATAATTAAGTTGGTTTATGTGAACTATTTGTTGTTATAGAAGGGATCCTTAATTAAAAAATGTCTCAACTTTAATTAGACAGAACTTTATCAGTTTATCTAAGAGCTATTGCATAGCCAAAATAAATCAAATACATCCAAGTTCCAACTGTTATAGCTGCCTGTTTTCTGTTCCGTTTTTGCAGCTTTTTGTGTTATTAGACTCTGCAGGCTCATAAAATGACTTGTGAGGCTAGAGCCTCGCTGAGTCCAATCCTAATCCTCTATGGCCCCCTACTGGTCAGATGCATTAAATTCGTGTAGCAGGGGTTTGTCTCAGTGCCTGTTTTTCTGTCCGCCGTCTGTGAAAGCATAATTCTCTATGTCTGTCTGCTAGGTTCAAGAGCTCTTCCTGGAGCTGGAGTTGAGTGACTTCTCCCTATGCTTATGAAAAGTCTATTTCCTCTCATAGATGAGTCATGTGGTCCTCCCAGCTTCCACAGATAATGCTTCAGAGGCTGGGGTCACTGGCAGGCTGCAGTTCAACGGGCCCCTGACTATTTGTTTGATGAGTGGCCCTTGGCCCCCCTCGGAAAGGGTACAAGGTTTATGCAACTTAGAGGGAGGCACATGGGCCGGCTATTTTTCTAATATTGCTCAATAATAGCTCATTGATGGGAGTCCTACTGTCCGGAATACCAACATTTCTTCCGACAGGCACAGAGCCTTGCTCTCCCACTAATACTTTGATAATGGATGGTTTGGGGCAAAGCCCACAGAGTGGCATATGAAATCATAGTGGCATCTTCCTCTGTCCTGCCTGACGGCTGTGTGACAGAGAGAGTGCAGAGTGGGCTTTTTCCTTCATGTCTGACTAGTCACTGTAATGACTGCAGATGGGTGAGCCCCAGGGGGCCCGAGGCTCCGGGGCCCTGTCATTGTTTTGGGGCCGCCCTGACCCACTCACACTCCTCTCATCCTCTTCTGCCTTCTGAAGCCGAGCAGTAATTGAAAAGTATATTAGGGCAAATTGCTTATATCCGAGGATGCAATTTGTCTGAACCGGCATGTATTTATTCTTGAATAAATCAGAGAAAGCACTTCCAGAAGTTGTTCACGTTGTTTATAATTTGACAACAAACGTTGATCATTTATCATTTATCCACGATGATGGTCCTCCCCTGGAATGTAGGAATTCTAGAAGGATTAATAATGATTTGTTTATTGACTTGAATTAATGCTGCACTTTAACTTCAGTCACTTGGCTTTTAGAAAAACAAACACACACTCCTGTTTGTTTTGATTGTTGTATATCAACAAAAAGATTTTGATCCTCCTAGGTTTAAAGTTTAGATGTGAGGCGCACATTATTATTTTATGTTCTAGACACAACAAAACATTTTGTTTGGTCTGGAAATGTATTTTGTTGCATTCTAAAAGCATCACATTGCTTTTATCTGTTGACTTCAGATGGAGACACTGCTACTCTTTTTAGTTGCTCATTTGAATGATGGCCGGAAGTGGGATACAGGATGGCAGGAATTGGTCTCAAGGGACCCTCAGGCTTTGCTTATGGCCCCTGAGATATGAGGGTTAGTGTTCCCAAGTGGGGGGCCACAGGGAGCAGCAAGCAGCTGTGTGGAGTCTGGCCTCCATCTCGCCTGGTACATCACCTTAGGTTGAGCTGAGCAGCCATCCAGAAACAATTTGGTTTTGTCCCCTAATGCTGTTGCTCAAGCCTGGACTCTCTTCAGTTTCTTTTGATTGTATATCTTTGTTTCGAACACGATGGAAAACGAGTGGGGAGTTATTACCCGTTATATGAAAAATATTAAACATCATATACTGTACATCTCAAGGTGTTGCTTTAGCTATAGTTTTTTGGCCATAATACTTTTACTAGTTTATTTAAATTCTCCACTTAGTAGTCATTTTTTCTAATTTTTACTGCGATATCACTTCCACCACAACTCAAGTTATGTATTGTATTGTATTATGTATTGTATTAAGATATTCTGTGGAGGATTTAAAAAAAAATTTTTTTTTTTTAAATGTCAGACTCCTTTATCTTTTTAAAGTAAATTTCATAGCTAGCATTTAAATACACACATCTAAATATTATTTTCTCCCTGTTTACATGATTTGACAATTATAGCTTGGTTGGAAATTATATAAAAAAAGAAAAGGTAAGTTCACAAGTGAGTCGTGACATTTACCTTTTTTATACAATTTTATAAATAGATCTTAAATATAAAATAGGTCTCAAAAATAAAAATTATCCACAGGGACATAAAGATGCCCATATTTGAAGAAGTAGCATTTATATCATATGAGTCTGTTCTCTATCTATTTATGCTATTTATTGCTATTTAGTGTTTGTCTATTTGTCTATGCTATTTAGTGTTTGTCTTACATAATTTGTTGCTATCTGCCCTTTATTTTACGTATAATTTACATAAACTACATGTTTTCTGGATGACATGTTGGATTGAGTTAGTAGCCTACAGCAAATGCATACAATAAATAATCTTTACTGACAGTAGTCCTACAGTATACAGCCTTATATTATGAGACAAGAATGTAAAGGGTTCTGGTGAGTTTAGTGGATATTTCAGTTTAAACATATAAGAAAACCGATAAGTTGTTGGACTGTGACCTTTAACAGCTCTTCTGACCCCTCCTAGGAAGAGCTCGGTGCAAGGGCTGGCTTTGAGAGTCTTTACTCCAGCCCTTCACTGACATTAGCCCTGATCTTTGAAACCTCTATTGTGTTAGCACAAGCTTGGCAGACCTCTCTGGTAGATCTGATTCATGAGGTCAGATTCATCAGTGAACAACAATCTGAATTAAGTGCAAGTCAGGATCGATGAGACCCTGGTTTAGATATATCTGAATCGTACAACATGTGATCCAAGTAGTAACATTTAATATAACTAAATAAACCCGGTTCGTTCAACAAACATTATTAAATAAAAACAAAATGACTCTGGCTAAGGCCTGCTGAACATGTGTTGCTAATTATTGGAGGCGTTAATTTAATGCCTTTAATAATTAGGCTTAATTAAGCCTGGCACTCGCTAAGCAGTTCGTAAAGTAATTGTGAAGTTGTCATGAAGTCTGTTTGGACTACAAATGAAATGAGACTTTGTAAAAGAAAATGATCTTTAAAATAACAGTAATTCGCACTCCGAAATAACTTCACTCTCGCTCTAAGCTCTGAAAACTCTTGATCGAATGTTGAAAATTTCAAGGTTGACTGCTTTGAAATCAAAGCTAATTTAGGACAGATGTTGAGTGTCTTTTCAAGCAGTTAATTGATCTGATGTTTTGTCTAAATCTGAGAAGAAAACGTGACATTAATCAAATTAGGCTCGTAAGAGAGTGTGAATGTCTCAACATTTGCTAATTAGTCTATTTCTGCTTTGGGTTTGTTAATTTGATTAATTATCTTTCTAAGAGAACACTTGTCCAATTGATAATTAGAGGAAAAAATATATCTCATGTACTATGTACATGTACTATTTAAAAATTATAGATGGTTTACACAAAAATAAAGCAATTATTGTTTTGAAACTAAATATTCAATGTACTTTGCATTATTTAACATTCAATGCTTGCAAAATGCTATATTTTTGTACTAACCTCTAAATATACACTCACAATCATGTAGTTATGCATTACTGAACTAGGTGTTTAAAAAGTAAGGTTGTACTTCCTTCAGAATTTGTTTCTAAATGTCCTAAATCCTCCGTCTAATGCATGTTCTCATCTCGCTTACTCCGTAGGCCTCTGTTTCAAGCTCAGCCCACAACAGTGGTTGAGAGAACTACCACAGCTGGAAAGAAAGGAATTACCAGACCCCGAACAAGGGACATCTCTCTGGCGTGTTTGCAGGACTGCCAGCCCTAATCTCAGTTTGAGGTAACCCCTGTCACTGTCTCTTTCCTCCTCACATCAGCGGCAAAGGGGGTGAAGATGCTCCCATCGTAAGAGGATTAGCCGGGACACGAGGGACCTAGAGGGTAGTAATATGCTGACCAAGATCCTTCTTTGCACTGGCTTAAAAAGTCACATAGCAAATTATTTTGCCCACTGTTAAAGTATAAACAAATATATGGCACATGAGCTCAATTACATTTTTGTTTTGTCTTTGTTTAAAAAGATTTTCAGATTTGACATTTTCAGTTTATTTTATTTTTGAGTTACTTTCTTATACACGTTCTTAATCTTATTTTGAATTATTCATCAGTGCACGTTATTCCAAATATACATTTTCACATAAAAGTATAATAGTTTTTGAAGTCTTCCTTTTAGACTTTATTTTTCCGCTGACGTCACTTAGGCCATGCACGCTATTGGATAATGTTAACAAATATGCAAATAGCTCATTCTGTTTCACTCACAAATATGTTGTATTAGGAAAGTAAAATTAACTATGAATTTGGATTCACGCTGACCAAATAAATTGCACTGCTAAGCTCCTTTTGACATTTTAAAATTAGAGTTTTAAACTGTAGAATTCTAATAGAGTGATAGAGTTCTTGCCTCTCTTAAGTGTTCCTGTGGCTCAGTGGTAGAGCATTGCGTTAGCAGCGCAAAGGACGTGGGTTCTGTTCCCAAGGGAACACACACACTGACAATAAATGTATAACCTGAATGAACTGTAAGTCGCTTTGGATAAAAGAGTCTTCTAAATGCATACATTTAAATGTATCCTTGTTTATGTTCATTGAAGCGAATAAACTTGAAATCTTCGAATGCATATACAAATACAATATTCTCTTTGTTAACGTTTTTTTAGACTTCAAAATGTCAGTTTATGCTATTTTTGAAATAATTTCTTAATGTACGTTCCTGTTGTTATTTTAAATGATTCATCAGTGCATGTTATTGCCAATAATAATCTTCATATAGCATATTAATTGTTATATAATAGTCTTAAAAAATAACTTCCTTTGAAACAAATTTCTTATACTGCTGACACTTAGGCCATGCAGGCTATTGGATAATGTTAGCGAATATGCAAATAGCTACACATACATTTTCCTGCATCTCAAACAGTAAGGCATAGTGTTAGCAATACCAAGTTCATGGGTTTAATTCCAAGGGAAAGCAAGAACTGCTCAAATTAGTTTAATGTCAAGCTTCTTTTCCTGTTTCACTCAGAAATATATAACATTACAAAAGTAAAATGAACTGCAAACTGGGATTCACTCTGACCAAATAAATTGCACTGCACATCCCAAAAGACTACTTTTGACATTGAACGTAGAAATGTAAATTGTAAAATTCAAATCTAGAGTGATAAAATGAGAGTTCTTCCCTTACTGTATCCTTGTATAAGTTTAGTGAAGCGAATAAACTTGAAGGCTTCGAATGCATATACAAACGAACCTAAGCTAATAATTGCAGTGTATTGGAATGAAACTTTTTCTTTCTTTGAAAGAAGATGATATGTCTTCCCACACATTATGCATTAATTAGGTGCAATTCCGTCTGAGGTGGCGACGCACTCGCAGAGGGCAAGTCCTTTCGTTAACTCAACGGAAAGGTGTTGTTTAAAAGTAGCATCTACATAAGCATATAATTAGACATGCTTCAACTCAAAGAAACTTTAAGTTATTGTAGGGGAGGCATACAGAGGCATGTATTATATATGCAATGTCTTTTTTTGTCAGGTTGGTGTGTGTTTGTTTTTAACATCTCCGAGTAGAATGGCTGTTTTAGTATCCAGGCATTTGGAGAATGTGATTTTGAATAGATTCCAAATTCTATTGGCAAACCGAATTCAGAAGGTCATACCAGGTCTTCATTTTCGACAACAATACTTTTCCTAACCACATCTGCTTTCTGTTACTAGGACATTTGTTGGGTTTTCAGGTGATTTCTGGTTCAGCGAGCCTGGTGAGGATCAGTGAATCGAACTGTGGTCTATTCTCTGTCTGCGTTCAAATCCACATGTGACTGGAATTGATTCAGACTCATCTGGATTTCACACATTCTCACCCAAATGTTCCAGAATTATGCAGTTTAGAAAATATAAACTGAACAAAAAAGGCATATTGCTTCAGTCTATATCTGTGGCTCTTTCAAATTACATTAATCTCATTATGCTTCATGGCTCACATACAATCTTTTTCATGAACTTGCCTGAAGATACGGGCTTTACTATATGATTTATAATTACCCAATAGGGTTCTTACGGCCCAGTGCCTCTCACACAAGTAAAGGAAAGGGAGTTATTTGTGGTAAAAGGAGTGTGAAATCAATGAAGTGTGGGAGTTAGTGTGAGGATGATGCATAACAGATAGCACAGGTCAGCTATAAGTTCCGCTGATTTCCTTCGCTTTACTCTAATATGTGTCAAGCGCAACAATCTTCCCCCTCGCTGCCTCCCCTCCAGGGTCAGAGATCCACAGAAGGGATTGTCCTCTGAAGCCTAATCGCAGAAGATGACACCATCTCAATCGCTGGATCACTGTTAAATAATCTAATCTGTTCCAATTGAACTCGAAGCTCAGAAAGGACATCATGTTCCACAAGTCTAGTCACTAAATTTATCTAATGAGGAAAATTATGTCAGTAACACGGAATTAGACACGGATGGCGAATGAGGTGGCATTCATGTTGGGCTACGGTTGGTTGAGCCAATATATATAAAATATTTGGGAAAATGCCATTCCATTACCAGATATGATTATTTTGATAATAAATCAATTTCAATGGTAACTCTTTACTTTAGGGACCAATTCTCACAATGGACTAGTTGCTCTAGTTACTTATTAGCGTGCATATTTCTAAAATATTTGCTGTTTATAGGACTTATATAAAGCACATATTCTACATAACCATGTTCTACATCCCTTAATCCAACTCAATATCTAAACTTAACAAATACCTTACTAACTACTTATAATCAGCAAATAATGAGTTTAAGGCAAACCCTTATACAAAATCAACCATGGTTTTATTGTAGTAAAAGTGTAGTAATCATGTTTTTGGGGGGCTTATTGTATACAATTTGTATAACCACTGTTCTACTAAAAATACCATGGTTAAAATATAGCTAGTGTAGCAAAACCATGGTTAATTTGTGGTTACCATGGTTTAACTATAGTAATCAAGTTTTTTTATGTAGTAAAAAACCATTGTTAATTTTCGTATATGGGAAATCAATCAATAATTAGTAAATAGCCTATATAGTGAGAATTGGACCTTAAAATAAAATGTGCCCATTTCAATTTACAGTGATTGAAAAGGGTGTGTTGTTTACACAGACTTTTAAGGGGTGGCAAAAAATGCTGTCCAATATATTTTAAATAAAAATTGCCTACTAAACGAACAAAAAATATGATAACATCATTCATCACTCGCTGATTTTTATGAAATAATACTGTGACAAATTATTAATTCACGTGCGTTGCGAACTTCATTTGTCTGGTTATCGGACTGCACTATTTCATCTGTACGTGTATTTTTAATTCACTATAAAAAAAAATATATAATATTTTTTAAACGATTCACAAAGAGTTTGGGAATCCGACTGATGTTATATTCGCGCTGTACGCATGTTTTTGATTCACTATAAAAAACGATTCATAAGAGTCATTTGTTCGGGAAACGGAATACACGTTCACAATGTCTGTTGTAGTTGCGGACTTGTGGTGACGCTGAACACTTGCAGTATTCTAGTAACGTTCCATCCTCATTGACAGAATAACGCGCGAGCGAGAAGTTCAACAGTTAACAAACTCGAACGTCATACGGATACAAATATTTTCTAAAATAAAACGGTTCTCTCAAACCTATCAAACAAACAGCAACGGTTTCGTCACAGAGGCACTTTTAAGGGGAGCTGACATACGAATGGCTTATTTACACCTAGTTACGTTTAGATGTAAGTATTTTCTAATTACACGATTTATCTTTATACAACTGAGTAATTTGCTCCTATTCGTGTAACTGTTATAGGCCTACTGCATGCGTGCTATTGAGGCCTGATGATTATTTTTGCCTCTTTCCTCATCTCTCAGAGTGAGGCACCAGCTCTACCCCTGGTGACCTGCAGTATGGGACCAGAAAGTAAAAAAAAATGCAGTCCAAGATGACCCCATAGAAGAACCAGAGGCCACATAGACTGTACACATCTCTGGGACGGCAGAAACACAAGAGTAGGTCACTACTAATGAATTTAGCTTTTTTGGGGGGTCATTTTTCACATTATCGGAAAATAAAATGTTATAACACACATGGTCTGCAAGATGTCTGGAAATATACAAACAAGATGTAAGATGTCAGTTTTACATACATTCTAAATCATAAACATCTTAAAGGCAGGGTAAGCAATTTTTCAAAAACATTTTAGAAAACTGAGTCAGGCCGAGTACCAAAATAAACTTGTAGCCAATCAGCAGTAAGGGGCGTGTCTACTCATGATATGGAGGAGAGAGCGTTCAGTGAACAGCCGAGCCAAGTGACAGAAAGATAGAGATGGCGGATAAAAAACAAAAGAGGAAAATGTCTGTGGAACGATAAGGCAAGCAGTAGAACACGTGTAAATATCAGATCGGATCAGCTTTCCAGCGCTGGAGAGAACTCAAGAAGTGGAAGGCCTGCAATCGGACACTGAGGTTGCTTGGTCTACACCAGAAGTGCCACGCTGCAATAGCTAAAGCCTGCCTACACAGGAGCAGAACCTGATTTTACCAAGTGCGACATCTTTGTTGACCCTGGAACAACATTGTTATTAAACAATCAGTTTATAATTTTTGTGAGGTTTAAGCTTACAATCAGTGTTTGTTGCTTGTACATCAGTGTCATTAATCTATAATTTCCTCTGATTTTAGGGATTACTCATGGGTAAGGTTAGGTTTAGGTGTAGGGAAATGGTAAAGGTTACATTTTTGGATTAAAATGTTGTTCCAGGGTCAACTCTAATTCTACAAAATCAGGACGTGCTACACTGGACGCGTGTATTTCAGGCAAGAATGTAGTTGTTTAAAACTCAAATCTGCGGTTTATTTATAAAAACAGCGCCTATTTGAAAATGTGCTTCGCCGATTTCTGAGACGTGAAGCTCCACGCGATCACCGGGCGCTCAATGCTCATGTATCCCGAAGAGAGGAGCATAACCTCAGCTAGTCCTGACATTTACCGCTGGCTCCGATGTCTCTGTAGTGGTTAAACATAAGAATAATTTGTTTTGGGTAACTCTAACAGGTAATCTTTGGTCTTTATTCTACTGTTCTATTAATATGTTAAAATGAAAATAAAACAGGCAATGTTTGATATAATATTTTGTTTCATTGTAATGTATGTACGTTCCCGGAACTACATTTCTTCGGCTATTAATATGTTTAAATGAAAAGGAAAATATATGTTTGATATATTTCATCTGTAAATACAGTGAGGAAGATTGCAGTAGCCGAGGCGAGCGGACTGATGTTATCAAGTACGCTGCTCTTTGCAGAATTACCGGACTTGCGTCGTTCCGTCCGCGGTAGCTCACACTCCCGCGTCTAACTAGTGAAGTCCGAACTACCAAGGATGCAAGTCCGAAATTTGCGTACTTGGTATTGAGAAACACGCAGAGACCTAACGTTAAGTCACCAGACTATTTGCCTAATCTTCTCGGTACTTAGACCGCGATGGAAACGCAGACAGCAACAAGTCTGGGGGAAAAAAGTTCCTGAGACATATTTTTCCAGGTAATTTTGGTGGAAAAGCGCCTTATGTTTCACAGAATAATCGTTGCCTGGGTTGCGTAGGCTACGTGTATGTGGGGCGGATCAATCAAAATAGGGGCGAGACCCTTTTGGTGTAGGGGTGTGTTTGTTTTGGTGATTTCAAATATCAACATTGGCTTCCAGAAACTGCTTACCCTGCCTTTAAGTCATCTAATAAACGTCTATTTGGCATCTAATAGAAAACATACTATAGACGTATTGCTGATGAGCAAACGCTCTAAAAAATATGTCTTACAGATAAACGCAGATGTCAAATTGACATCTGAATGTCAAGTAAAATTTAATGACATTTCAGTCTGAATGGAAAAATTTATGAATATGACGTGACTAAAGATAAACCTTTTTATGGGAGTCATACAAATAGCTAATAGGACATTTCTTGCTTTGTGTATTGCATGAGTGACGCCATAATTTTTTTTAACAATTCAACATTAGCAGAGTTACTAATGGTAGCTCTTGCTATTGATGCTATAGCATATTTAAACCTACATGTATAAGACAATAAATGTAAGTTAAAATCCCTACAGTTACTTTAAGGTTTAAAGGCATTGGGTAATCACTGAACTGCAACTTTACATATTCAAAGCATTTTCCTGCTTCATACGCCAGTGTTATTGCTTCAATCTGATTTCATATTCATAGAAATGATGTGAGGAACCTGATCTGGTCTGCTACCCCTTACGTCTTAAATGAAATCTTCATCCAAATGTGTGAGCATTTTACTAATATCAGACTTGCATAAAGAGACATTATAATAGCATTCAAATGTCAAGTCAAGTCATGCTTCATTGTCATTCAACCACGTAGGGGACTGTTCCTCCATACAATAGCCCGATACTATCAAATAGAAGACAGATGCGTACATAACATACGTAGGACAATGTATCATGTGGTGCGTGTTGTTGACTAATTTCAGCCTCTGTAATTCAATTTAACAATGTCGCATTTGCCACTTCATATTTCATAATGACAGTTCAATCACAGCAAGCCACCTCAACAAGTAGTTTTCACCGCTTGATGGGCCCAGATGTGTTAAAGGCACAGAACAATACTTCCACCATGTTTAATAGGTGTGTAACCTTCCAGACTCATCATCCCATCACCAGAGTTTCAGCATTAGGGGCGAGCAGTGTCCCCTTCTGCATTTGAAGCCAAGTGCATTGTAGTTGATTTGCTTATTGGCGAGTTTCTGCCCCACTTGGCACCATTGATGCTAAACGGAGAAACAATACACTCATAGTAAACATGTGTAAATATTTGCCACATGACCTCGCAGGGGAATCCTTCCTCATCTTGAGTTGGAGCATGGTGTTTGAATTTTATTTGAATGAATAGTCTGGGTTCATTATACATTAATCTACAGCATATTAGGCATAATGTTGATATAATAAATAATAATTTTGACTCTTCAAAAATCAAAAATGGTTAGGTTTGGTAAGGCATGTACAGTACAATTGAAGTGAATAGGGCCAAGTTTTGGATGATTTAAAGCAGAAATGTTAAGCTTCTAATCTTTTAAATGTACATAAACCTAATTCTCCTATTAAGAAATGTGTAAGCTATTTCAACTATTTTACACAATTTTGAACCATTTTCATGTTGTTATATTATGTTGTCATGCCGATTAAGCAGTGTGGTTATTGTTCATGTAAACTATTCATAAAAAATATCATTAAAATATCATTCATCATTTTCATTAATTGAAATAAAGCTGAAATAAAACAAAATATAAATATATACATATTAGATACATACAAATCTTGCCTTGGCAACTAACGGTAATCAAATTTAAATTTAAATACTAAAATAACTTAAACTAAATCAGTGAAATGCAAATTAACAAAAATATTTGAAATGACAAATGAAAGATAAATACAAAATATTTATGTAAAAAACTATAGTAAAAATGACAAAAGCACATAACGAGGAGAGACGATTTTTTTGAAGTAATTAACAGTGCCACAAATGCTTTCAGTTGAGTTTAACTTGTGTTAAACCTGACATATTCCTTAAATTATTTACAGTGGGGTGTTTTATCATAATGATGAGCTTTCTCATTGAATTGTTGCGCTATAGTTTCAAAACCCTTTAAAGAGTCCAGAATAATCAAGCAGTGTGAAATATTAATAAAAACGCCTTTGAGATATTCACTGAAGAAGGTACTGCAGCACTACGCTAGCACATATTTGATCAGATCAGATAGCAAATAGTTGCAGAAATGAACTTCCTCAATGCTTTTGTCAGCTCTTTTGGATGGATAACTCAGATCATGCGTAATTTCATTATAGCCCAGATAGTTTGATCTGAGACTGACACATGCCTCAAACACATTAGAGGTTCATAAATGTCTACCAAGATCATCTCCCTAACACTACGTGGCCTTGTTTGAAAAGGACACATCTTCATTAGACTTCGTGTGACTGTAACACTTAATTAGAGACATGGATTTGGAACCTGGGGAGCGCTGCAAATGGAGTTGTTGCTACAAGCCAATCAGATGAGGTGGCGAACACCTTTTCCCAGTATGCCGATGGCCGCGTGTGACTGTGTGTGTGTGCGTTGGGGAGGGGGGCTGTTCAGTGGAGCATGACGGCCCCTCCTGTCACCCACTGACCTGTGAGGGGGCCCCAACGAGCGGCGAGTGGTTGTCAGCCTAAGCGCTAGTGACAGGCCCCACTCCGGGCACAGCTGTGCAGGACCCCGCTGTTGTTTTCCCACTGCCTGCTGGGCAGCTGCACTGCTGAGGGGGCGACTCTCTCATCCTCTCCCCCCTTTTCCCTCTCTCTATCCCTCTCTGTGCCTCTTCCTCTTCGCATTTTGTCTCCTTTTTCCAAATAGAAATCCATTTTATTACTATTTGTTGATTCCTAGCAACATGATTTTGCGAGAACTCTTCTTAGCATCATTAGCGTCTGTCGTGTCTGACGTCCCGTAACCAGGCTGGGAAAGTGGCAGTTGGGGTTGCGGTGACAACCCCCTGCTCTTACCCCAGGGTGGGCGACAGGCCTGTGGCCCTTAGGGAGCAGCTAATCCCTTAGTCTGTCCTCGGTACTCAGTTACTAGTTCAGGGTCATGTAAGACCTCAATAGTTCATTAAACTCTGACATGGACAGGTCAAAGGACCTGTTTTTCTGTCTTCAGTTCATCCATTTGGCCCATTTAAAGCTGTTTGAAAGAATTTTACATAAAGAGCTGTGTGTACATGTGGTCTCGTTGTTTCTATTATTGGCACTTTCTGCAAATACACATGTTGGTGTCCAATCATTTTTAATTACTGTTAATTCAAATTAGAACAACTAAAAATATTTTCTATTTAAATATTAGATTAAAAACGAATTAGTTAATTAGATTAAAAAAACTGGTCTTGAAGTTGAAGTACTAAAATTAAACTGAAATAAAAATGAATTAAATCTTTATAAAAATATTAATAAAAATAATGAAATGAAAAAAGCAGATCAGAAAATTACTAACATTAACTAAAAAAACTGAAAATATAAAAAAGCTTATTCAATATATTAATGCATATTAAATAGTATATACATAATACAAAAAAGGTTTTTGACAATCTTAAACAGTTTAATAAACAAATTGATTCATGCAATAATCTCAAAATTTATGTTGATGTGATGTTCAGTTAATTGTATTGTAGTAAAAACGATTTATTTTATTTCATTTTAGTGTTTTACACTGAATATATTGCTTCGTGTCAATATGTGACTAGAAAAACATGCAGGGCATATATTTAAAACAAAAACATTTTCATATCAAGCTTTATATATTGTACTGTGGTGATTTTTTAAATTCATCGATTAATTCTGTTTTATTTTAATTCAGATTTAAAAAAATAATTTATAAATGTTTCTTTTAATTCAGATTTGTAAAATTCATAATATAATTCAGTGTATATATTGAATATGCATTGTTAATTGTCGAAACACTAAGTTTATTTTGCTTTCATTCTAATAACAAGTGACAAATTCACCATCGGACTTGTATGGTTATATTTCATACAAAAAAGTCATTATTTCATGTCATTTACTGACATAAGACTTATGACCAGGTCTTTTCTGATTCTTTCTTTTGCTGTATTCAAAGCTTCTTTTGACATCTCTTCTGAAGCCCTCTGTTTTAACAATACATTAAAAGCATTATCATTCGTCTTATTACTGAATTAATAGACTTTACATTGTTTTTCATCTCTGGCAGATAAAGTTAAATTGTTGAATTGATTGGCTGCCATGAGTTTCGATTTATTTCACAGAACTTTTTAGATGTATTTTATGTCCTGTGCATTCACTTCTATTTATTGTAGTAAATATTCAAATTTATGGCTTTTATTATGTTCAATTTATGACATTAAATCAAGAAAGAGTTTCATAATTCATTTTTTCACATCATTTCTGGAACAGTCCCTGCCAAGTTTGGTTGTTGCTGTCAGGTTGGTTAACAGCCGCTCTGCCGGTAGCAGGTTTTTGGCACGTGTGCAGTGGATATCCTTCTCTCTTGCACTAAACAGCTTTGCATTCTCTCACAGCAGCACTAAGATTATCCGTCTGCGCTCCATTCACTCTGAGATTAAAAAATGAAAGAGAAACAGTGTCTGATTGTCTTTGTACATGAGCTCTGGGCTCTTGGGAGACCGACTCATTCTGCTTCGGGCGGAAACATCGTCCCCTGTACAGATGTAGGCCTTAGTGACAGACAATTTAACACTGCCTCAAAATACACACACACACTAGCTCGGTCTTCCAATTGGTACGTTTATTGCCATGTAAATACAAATTGTCTGTAAACAAAGCAAAGCTCCGATAATGAAATTATAATCATCTTAATAATGCTTGCTTTTCCATGGATGTAATAAATTATGATGTTTTACTGTTTGTTACTGTCCTCAGTTATCATTAAGGGAACATTTTTAATGTTACATTTATGCATTTGGCATAGACTTGTATCCAGAGCAGTTCATATTGCATTAAAGATGTACATTTTATCAGTTCATGCATTCATGAGCCTCGAACCCTTGATCTTGATGTTGCAAGCACCATGCACTACTGTTTGTGCTAGAGTTACGTTTAGTTTCAGTTGCATGATTTCTCTTTAGTTTAATGTATCTCCAAGACTGTAATGACACAATTCATTACAAAGGAATAGCAAGTAAGACACTGAATTAAACATGACATTTATTAAGTAGAAAGATCAAAATATAATTTTCTTTTAAAACATACTCTAATTTCAAAAGTACTTTAAAGTAAGACTTTTAATTTGGCCTTTTTACAAAGTGCACTTCTTAGTAGTAAGTGCACTAAAGTTGCCTTTTATTTGATTAATATTATATTGTCTGCAAGTATTCCTTAGTGAAAAAACTATTCTAAAATGAAATATTTGAAATGTATTTATTTTATGCTAAGTATACAACAAATACTTACATATTTATGTACTTAATAAAAATACCCTGCAATTGTACTTTTAGTATACTGAACTGGTATACTTAAAGTCTGCTAAATCGGAACAAATCATTTTGCACTTAATGTACTTTGATTGTGCAAAAGTAGTGCTGAAGTCCAACTAATTTGATTGGGCTAAAATTGGGAAGTATATTTCTGGTACACTAAATATCTTGCATTTAAAGACCAATATTATTCAAAATCATAGAATCCTTATCAAGAGTGACATTAAAACACATTTTAGGCGTATTATTAAGAAATGTGCATTGTGCACAAGTAGTACTCCAATTATAATTTTTAAATCAGTAAGTCTTGAGCGATATGTCAGTCAATATGTTAATAGATTTGAACTATAGTATGAAATAATTTTGATTTTTTTTTGTATACTTTTAAGATTTGAAGTACATACAAGTGCACATTTAAAATACACTTATTTTCACAAGGGTTTGAGAAAGTGCAACCTCTTAGCAGTAACCTTCTCCTATGAGTTGTAAAGAGACTCATTTTTGTGAACCATAACATCTACAGTGATAACTTGCTTACTGCTTCAAATGACAAGACTATTCTTCTGCAAATGTGTACATCAGATGCATGCCAGTGCTATCAGGGTTGTGCCCTCTGCTGTGTATCCACAAGGCACTTCCAGAGGTTACACTGTGCTAAGCTAATTAAGACCTAGCCTTGCCACTAGCCTGCAGCTAGGATAGTACCCGTAATGAGCTTTTGCTTGCCAACAACTTCAAGTGAAAAGTGTACAGGCCACGGCCGAAGTTACATAGAGCTTTTTATAGTTGGATTGAGATGTCAATCATCAGACAATGAAAATAACAGAAACACAGTTGAACCTTTCACACATTCACACCATTGATCCATTTTCTACACGAGTAGACAAACCATCAAAGCGAAGATCCGTGCCACAAGGTGGGTGGTGTAGCTGTGGCAGCTTTGCACACATCTGAGATTCAAAGTGTAACAGGCCACTGTGGATGTTTGTATCCATACATTTGTGTTGTGCGGACCTGTGTGTGTGTGTGTGTGTGTGTGTGTGTGTGTGTGTGTGTGTGTGTGTGTGTGTGTGTGTGTGGTGTGTGTGTGTGTGTTGTGTGTTGTGTTTGTGTGTGTGTGTGTGTGTGTGTGTGTGGTGTGTGTGTGGTGTGTGGTGTGTGTGTGTGGTGTGTGTTGTGTGTGTGTGTGTGTGTGTGACAGCAAACGTGTCGTCGCCCTATAAGGGGGAGGGCGGCGTTCTGCACTCTTTCTCACACTATCCCCAGTGGTGCATGGCTCTGTGAGACTGCGCTTAGTCAAGCAAGCCGCCCATGCTCACTGGCATTTCCTAAATGTGGCCCAGCTGGAGGCCGACTCTCTCGCCCGCCTGAGTGGCACACACACACTCTCTTAGCAGGAGAGGGAGGGACGGTGGAGAAGGAGGGTAGCTGATGGAGTTCTGCCCCTCGTTCGCCATCACCGGTACCGCTACGGCTATTAGACGACTGCAGCGACGCATTTGATGCGCATTTCCTGTCACAGTGGTCTAGCTCCATTTTGAATGCGCATGAGGCGCTTAATTTTCATCAGCCGACTGTGTGATGCCCTTTCTTTTAAGTAATTTCAGTGTCTTTTTAATGGTATTTCTGTCAAAAGTCTCTAAAGGTAATGAAGCTTACGGGGGGAGATCGCTCGTGGGCGGTAGGGGCAGAGAGAGATAATTGACTTTCCAGAAAGCTTTGGAAATTATCTCCCGACTTCAATCATTGACATGAACACACATCTCTCAGGGAGGGGTTGTACATTGGCACACAAAATGTGGCAACATTAAAAAAAATTTTTTTTTTTTTGCGACGTCAATTCGTTACAATGACCACAACCATTTCATTTAAAAAAGGATGTTTTGGTGGCAGAAATTAAGCTTTTTGTTGTTGCAAAATTAGTTTTGTTTTCCGTAGGTTGTTTTTTGTTTTTGGATTTGTGACTTATTTTTGTTATTGTACCTTTATTTTTCATATTTGCAGCTTAAAGGATTAGTTCACCCAAAAAATGAAAATTCTGTTATTAATTGATTACTCACCCTCATGTCGTTCCAAACCCAAGGCAGGGTGATCTCTCAATGTTGTGAAATAACCAAACACCCGAAGGGGCCCAGAGGTTCTCCCTATAACGCAGATCTCGTGCCCCCTTAATCCAAAATATGTAAGCACACCAACCCCCCCCCCCTGTTCTGCATCTTCACACACGCCGACCCCTCGTTCTGCGTTACCCCCCCCGTTCTGTCTCAACCACAACGCCGCATGCATCTCACCCACAACCCTCCACAAAACACCCCCCCCCCCCCCCCCCCCCGTTCTGCGTAGGGCCCCCAGAGTCTATCGGGGTCTCGCCTCTATTTTGATATCTCCGCCCCACACATGCGTAGCCTACGCAACCCATGCAATGATTAGTTCTGAGAAACAAAGCAAAGCCAATTTTACACTGTGTCTACACTGGACGCGTTCGGCGCAACAAAATACTGTAGAAGTCATTATAATCATTGATGCTGTCTAAACTGGATGCTGCGCGGCGCTACACGACAAATCCCAGACAGAGAACTGCTGCTGCGTTCTATTTATGATGTGCTGACACAAATTTCAAATTATTTTCAACAGCTTATCGCGTCCAGTGTAAAGAGCATGTAGGATGGTAATGACTTTGATTCTTTAGAGTGGAGGTTCATGGTTTCAGTTTGTTCAAATAAATGAATTCATTATGATTCGATTAATGTGAGGATGTTGGGATTATATTGCATTAAATGATGGGGCCAGTATTAGGTGGCAAAAATGATGGTTGTGGGTCTATAGTATATATGTATCAATGAAATATACTGGGGGAAAGGGTGTAAAGGAAAATGAATTTGGTTTTATTAAAATGGTGTGGCCTAATCTACCAATTAAATTTTAAATTGTATGTTCTATATTGGTGAGTGACAAAAGCACAAAGATTGAAGATTTTAAGTTAAGTTTGCTTTGCATCCGGGCTAGATTTAGGCTGAATGAGATTTAGTATGTCAAATGGGATGACCTGGGATGGTAGGGTGACACAGCATGTTCACAAATGACATTGTTACAGGTTCAGTTTAGTTGTTGTTCATTTGTTAATGAGGATCTCTCGCTCTTTTCAAAGGGGTGGTACAGCTCAGTGATGGAGCGTATTCGGTTCAGTTAGATCCAAATCGTTCGTGAGTGTACCATGGTTGTTTAACGATAATGATGGGCGACCAGAGTGAGTGTAGTTGGGTGGGGGGTATGCATATTACAGCAAAGAAAGAAATGTACAACGTTTGGTTGTAATGAAAACTGACCATCTTACTGTGGGTTTTTAGACTATTTTGTGGATAATATTGATTTTTAACAATTTACTTGTAACTACTGGTAAGTGTACAGAGTTGGAAAGTTCTTGTGAAATGTTCAAAGTGCAAAAATAACCACAAAATAGTCAAAACACACCCTAGTAACGTCAGTTTTATTTCATGAAAAGTTTATTCCTTTCCACGAAAATATGGATTCGAGCGCTGTTCGCTATATTTTAGATGTGTGGGTCCAACGAGTTCTTTTCATCACGAACAAGATGTACAGGACTTCAATAATTAGGTGGATAGTTGTGTTCGGTACATATATAGTAGATTCTTTCACACATGTACCAGTTTCATTCAACTCGTTCACGAACGAGATCTCTCTTGGACTCAAAAGAGGTTGAAGGGAGTGGATTTTCATTGAATACATATCAACAGAAGGGGAATCACATGCTCCATTATCTTCACATAAGATGCTATTGGATTAGGTTTCTTTTAACAGGATGATTAACGGTCCGCCAGTGCAAATGTGAGCTGATGTGGAAGGAGGGATTTCAGTGAACAGAGAAATATGAGTCAATGGAATTACGTGAACGAAAATTCGTTCGTTCACCTAAAAGATTTCTTTTCTTCAAAAAGAACGATTGTTAACGAACTAACATCATTAGGGCAGGCTTTAGCTGTTGTGCGCTACACGTCTGCCTGTATACATGGTTTACTCACCTATCGAGAAGAAAACAAAAGCACCTCGGCGTCCAATCACTGGTCTTCCTGCTTCTTGAGTTCTCTCCAGCACTGGAAACTGATACGATATTTACATGGAACCTACTTTTTGACCTACTTTTTTGCCGCCATCTCTCTTTCTGTCACTCTGCTCAGCTGTTCACTGAGCGCTCTCTCCTCCATATCATGAGTAGACACGCCCCTTACTGCTGATTGGCTACAAGTCTGTTTTGGTACTCGGCCCTGACTTTTCTAAAGAGTTTTTGAAAAATGACATACCCCACCTTTTTGTGCACTAGGAAAACAATATAGCATAATTTATTCATCAATTCTTCTCCCCAAGTTACCGTCTTTTGCCATTTTGAAGAGTACCCCAAAACGTAATCAACATATCAGAGTTATTTACGTTCAGTAAACGGTGTGCGCATGCTGAATGTAAACAACACTGATTACGTTTTGGGGTACTCTCCAAAATGGCAGAAGACGGTAACTCGGGGAGAAGAATTGCTGAATAAATTATGTTATTATTGTTTTCCTTGCACATAGCCTTGTGCGATATGACGATTTTTGATCGTGGATGATAATAATGTCTCCACGATCTGCTATGGAGAAATATCATAGTTTCGTGCTACAGCGTACATCTTTCAGTTACAGTTCTGTCGCCGCCGTATCAATAAAACTGTACAAATGTGACATACATTCACATAGTGTTAACACAGCGGTAGAGTTACTCTCACGGACCTGCATTATTTACAATCACAAAATACATAATTTGCCGTGTCTTAAAGCCATTGCCGGTTTTAAACTTTTCATTCAGGCGCTGTTCTGACGCTTGCATTTTCTGAGCCCTGCCTGCGAACAAAAAACTGAAGAGTTTATCTTTTTGCGCTAATACGTCAAACACACAAAGTTTTAAAGACCATTGGTCATGTCTAAAATTGAAAGTAACAGCGTGCCTGATAAATTCTTTAAAGTGACAGAACAACTAAGTTATCTTTTGCGTTTACTTACTCACCTAATAAATCTCTTTCTTGTGTCATTCGTGGGTAACACACAAGGTACCGCGAAATTAGCCATCAACCTGTAGGGGGTAGACAGAACAGGATGACTAAGCATTTCCATGAGGAAAGTGAGGAGAGAGAAAAAATAACCCCCACACTATAGGGATTACAGTGTAAAATGAAAGTAAACAGCCGATCCGTCCAGCACATTTTGTTTCGGCGCCAGTCCACGGATGCGTCAAAGCGAAACGGAGGCCTGTAGGCTGTAGATTACATTGGCAGGTGTCCCATGGATAATTTTCCAACAACGTGCAGTGCTGTACGGGGGAGCCTTAAAGGGACAGAAACTAAACATTTTCTTATTGCAGAGCCGAGACGACTGTAATTAAAGTTTACCCTAACAAACCCCCGTTTATCTGAATTTCTGTCATTGTTTACCATCAAGTCCTTCCACGAAAGAGCCGCAAGACATACATTCGCCACCTCTGTCCCAAACCTGTCCGTGACAGGCAGGTTCCCCGGAACCCAGTTTTCTTTTCTTTGTGCTGAACACAAAAGAAGATATGATTCAGACAATACTGAAGAACGTGGGTAACCAAATAGTTGCTGGTCCACATGGACTTTGATAAAGGAAAAAAATAATTATGGAAGTCCTGTGGACCAGCAACTGTTTGGTTACCCACATCTTCAAAATACATTTTGTTCAGCAAAAGAAAAGAAACCTCATTCAGGTTTAAAACTAAACTCGGAGTAAATGATGGTATAAATGTAAAACACTATGGCAGAATCGACAGACAGATGACAGACTTTTTATTCTTAATGCCAAAAAAACTACAAAACACAAAGATAAAAAAATAACTCACTACTCTTGACAGAAAAAATAATAATACAGCTGCTTTAATAGGATTTAATCTATATAGTGTTTTATTTGTATATTTGTTCATTCAATTTCTTGAATGCTCTGCTAAATATGCCTATTGTACCTGAAAATAAAACACTGTTTGTTTTATTTGTATATTATGTGTATTTGTAATGCATATCTTTGTTCTTATTTTTAATAACAAAGACAAAATAATGACAATGATTTTTATCTTCGCCCACTTTGGCCTAAATATCCACCAAACTTTTTTTTATATTTTGTAACCTCGAAAAGATTTGTCTTTATAATAGGAAAATTATTTTGGCTGCAATACTCAGACAAAATAGTAAAACTAACATGACAAAGAATCGTGATAAAATCGTGATATTATATTTTTGCCATATCGCCATATTTGCACTCAAAAAGTATTCTCGTACCTTCGTAAAATTATGGTTGAACCCCTGATGTTAAATGGACTGTTTTACCGAAGTACCTTTCTGTGCGTTGATCGTGGTAATATCCTTGCTGTCTTTGGAGGGTCAGAGAGCTCTCAGATTCCATAAAATATATATTAATTTGTGTTCCGAAGATGAACGAAGGTCTGACGGTTTGTAACGACATGTGGGTGAGTAATTAATGACAGAATTTTCATTTTTGGATGAACTAGCCCTTTAATATCTCATATATGTGTGCTTTCATATCTCTTTTGTATTATTACTTCATTTATCACATTTGTATATCTCACAATATCACACAATATCTCACGGTTGTGACTTCATACAGTAGCCTATATCAAATTTGCCTTCTCATATTTCATCTTTCATGACATAATTATTTCTCACATTTGCAACTTTATTTTGTATAATTGTGACTTTCTCAAATCTAAACTTTGATTTTCTCATAATTGTAAATTTGCTACTAACGGTTGACTTTATATCTCACAATTTCGACTTTGTGTCTCAAAGTTGCTCATTCTTATCTCACAATTGTTATTTTATAATTTATCATTTTATCATAATTGTAATTTAATGCCTCACAGTTGTGGTCTCATTCAGTATATTAAATTAGCGTTTTCATATTTCAGAAATGTGACTTTATTTTGTGTAATTCTGACTGTATCTTATAATTTCGGCTTCATATCTCAAATTAGGATCTTCATATTTTACTACATTTATGACTTTATCTCAATTATGACCAGTGTTGGGGAAAGTTACTTTTAAAAGTAATGCATTACAATTTGCGTACTCCCTAAAAAAGTATATAATTACGTTACTTAGTTACTTTTTTATGGAAAGTAATGCGTTTACATACTTTCGTTACATACTTTTTAAATATGAGAAGGGCTTGATTGTTTGTTTTTATTACAAGAAGTAATATTTTAGCAAATGTAAAAGCCCTTTTCCACAACTATAGTGTACTGAATAAACCTCATGCAGAAGAAGAAAGATAAATTCACCGTCTGTACAGTAGAACACAGGAGAAGGTTCAACACTCTTCAGCAATAAAAAAAACAACGAACGACACAATTTTTAGTTTATCTAAATAATTTTTGCATTATTAGTATGGTTGAAACTGAATCATCAAAGGTCAGCAGCAAACACATTGGTTAATAAAAAGATTATATTATTTGTGTAGTTTAACATGTTTAAATTATTGCAGGTTTGCGTCATATTCTGAGTTTGCATTTCACTGTTTTAATTCATTTTGATGAATACTGAATCTGTTTTTTGCAAGTGGGGTGTGAATTAATACACATCACATTTAGTCTAGAACTACAGTAAGATCATGTTCACACAGCGCACTGTCAGTCAATAAATGGAAAAAAGTAACTCCGATATTTTTCTAGTAAATTAAAAAGTAATGCGTTACTTTACTAGTTACTTGAAAAAAGTAATATTATTACATAAATCGCGTTACTTAATGCGTTACCCCAACACATTATGACTTTGTAGCTCAAATTTGTGATTTTGTTTCTCATAATTGCAACTCTGTTTCTCCCAATTGTGACTTTATATCTCACAATTTCAACTTCGTAGCTAAAATTTGCCCTTTCATGTCTCACAATTATGACGGAATTTCTTGCAATTGATTGTTTCTCATGTTTGCACCTTTATTTTGCATAACTGTCTTTGTTTCTCACAATACTTCATATCTCAAATAACAATTTTCATATTTCACAATTAGGACTTTATATATTAGTGTTGACTTAATATCTCAATTCTTATTTCATTTCTTAAAATTGCAACTTTTTAAATCAAATTTGCCCATTCATATCTCATAATTGAGACTGTTTTTCTCATAATTGTAAATTCATATCTCACAATTGAGACTTACATGTTTGACATACATTTTCATGTCTTACACTTATGACTGTTTCTCATGAGTGATTTCTCATAATTGTGACTTTATAACAGATTGCTGCGACTTCATATCTCACAATCGTGATTTCATATTTCAAACTGACATTTTCATGTTTTACAATTACAGATATCTTTCATTTGCTATTTAATTTCTCACAAGTGTGACATTATTTCTCACAATTGCAATTTTATTTCTCACAATTGCGACTGTGTCATGGTGTGACTTTATATCTCACAGTTAATTTCTTAAATTAAACTTTCTTTTGTACTCTGTGGTGCAATCTTGCTTCCATAATTTACTTATATTTTTCAACTTGTAAAAAATATGCCATTCTTTCCTTCAGTTCTGCCGTTTTATCACGAAACTACCTCTGCATGTCTCGTAACATAATGATTTTCATTATATGCACAACAGTCTACCTGTCTGAAATGTTATAAACCAAAGATTGCACTACGGTCAAAATGCCTATTTATGACCTCAAATAGTGGTTCTTATGACTTTTCCAAGTGATTTGCTTATTCAGGCGTTAATAGCAACAGCAACATTGCCTCATTTCTGCATAATATTCATATACGCTATTGGATATAATAGAGCTGTCTAGTTAATTATTAGTCATCATTAAACTGTCCCTCAAAGGTTTATTCTCAGCTCATATTCATTTCATTCCTGAAGGCATAATCACGGCTCAAAGAAAAAAGGCTTGCAGTTTAATTATTCTGTGCAAATACTTAAAGATACAAAGTGATTTTACTGCAATAATACAGCCGTACTCTAGCAAGAAAAAAACACAAAAACCTTTATGAAACAGGCTTTGTTATCTAAATTGTGAAATTATATTTTGTCATTTACTTTAATCATTCATTGTTCTCCGTCTAACAATGGAACCTCAAATGGAATCACGTAAATTACTGGGAAATTACAGTACGCCTATAACGGTCGACTCAAAACATTACATTTGTTTAAAATCCATTGTTGTACCAGCGCCAGAAAATAAAATAAAATAAAATGTTGGACCCCCAACATGCATTCTGCATTTTGCATAAACTCAATAAAGCACTTTTAGTAATTCTCCTTGTGCACCGCATTGTGTCTGACGTGTGCTTGAATTATCCGGCTCTAATGTGTTTTTCATTAACACAGCTCTTAAAGACCCTGCACACTGGTGGGTGTTGTGTTGACCATGTCAGATCCAAGTAGGGAAAGAGAGAACGAGCGAGCAACTAAAAAAACTTTCTAGTGCCATTTTGTTTTGTGTGCACTGTAATTAACTTGCCAGCAGTAGCACATTAGCGTTGCATTAAGCTCTCAAGAGCGGAGCTCAGGCGCTAGGTAAACAACAGGAGCTTGTGTCGGCCGTGACTTATGTTGCTTTGGAGACTCGGTGACCCCCATTAGAGCGGTGCCCTCTTCCTGATGCCCACAAAAGCAGGCAGGGCTTTAACTGTCACCCTGGCACCAGTGGGTAATGCCCACCGTTCTGGCTTGGTTAATTATTACTCGTCTGTGATGAGATTGCTTACCGATGTGGCTCATTATATGGAACTTTTGAGTAGGCAAAACTCTGTCACATATAATGCTTTGATAAGAATTAAGCAAAAGCTAAATGTTTAATTTTAATTTTTTACCTGCTTATATTATATTTGCTTGATTTATGATTGATTAGCTTTTTATGTACCAGTGTATTTTTAAGTTTATTTCAAAGTTTCACTTTAAAGCAGTTAAACATTTTTTATTAAGCCAAGTTATTACATGTGGTTTATAATTGTATACATATGTATATAAAATATACAGTTAACCAAAACATACACACACACACACACACACACACACACACACACACACACACAGTGCACACAGTTGTTGGCCTCAAGACCTCAACAATGTCTCAAACGCCTCAGATTTTTTTATATAAATAAAACAAACATTAAATTCTTCCAAGATCAAATTATCTGTTGAAATTGTATAGTTCTATATTCTCAACAAATATCTTATTTGTGTCTGTTATAATCTAAGTTAATACCTCAATATAATACAACAGTGGGCTCAATTAAGTCTCAAAGAGCACATCTAAACAATAAAACTATGTGGTTTTAAAAACAATAAGGTCTATATATAATGTACCTATTGGAGCAGAAGAAAATGCAGCTGTCATGTACAGTTTTTTTGCTGCTGATGTCCAGTATGGTGTCTCAGTTTGACTCTTTATATGTAGCACGCACGTGTGTTTGTGGAAGTGTGTGTCCTCTTCAGTTCCCCCAGGGTTCCTGGTCACCTCCTCAGCAGACAGACGACTTTGCCACGCTGTGGCTAAAGCACCTTCTGCAGCCCCTCACTGGCCATCACACCCCGGGACACACACCCCTGAGTGGACGGCCGCAGCTGCTGCCGATGCCCCACAGTGACCACTTCACACAAAACCTCACGTCCACACAACACACACGCACACGCACACACACACAGAAACCCAAGGTCGAGTCACCGCGGGCACGCATCTCTTTCTGTTGGGATATGGTGACGATGCTTTGTGATAGACTGATGACATCCGTCTTGTGTCTGTGTTCAGACCTAACCTGACCCACAACCACGTAATCAAACACAGCTTCTATCTTAATGTTGTAATAACTTCTTGTTTTATGTTCTCTTTTGCTCGAGTTAAATGTTACAAACGTAGTATTTGTGACCATTTACTTCAAAACCAGTCATAAGTAGAAAGGTATTTGTAGCAATAACCAACAGTACATTGTGTGGGTCAAAATTATAGATTTTTCTTTTATCAAAAATCATTAGGATATTAAGTAAAGATCATATTCCATGAAGATATTTAGTAAATGTCCTAAATATATCAAAACTTAATTTTTGATTAGTAATATGCATGCTTAGGACTTCATTTAGACAACTTCAAAGACGATTTTCTATTTTCTCAATATTGTAATTTTTTTGCAGCGTCAGATTCCAGATTTTCAAATAGTTGTATCTCGGACAAATATTGTCATATCCTAATAAACCATACATCAACGGAAAACAAATTTATTCAGCTTTCAGATGATGCATTTTTTTTAAATGACCTTATTAGTGGTTTTGTGGTCCAGGGTCACACATGTGCTAGAATGTTGTCTACAGAGTTTTTAGGACACATATACTCTCATTTGTATTGTAATTAATCTCAAATTAATAGAAAACAAAGATTAGTTTTCTAATCTTTCTAGTTTTCTACAATTAGTTCTTCATTGTATAGAACTAATGGAAACAAGGCCATAAATGTTTTTATATACTATACAATGAAATGTAAAAAAAAAAAAACTACGTATTTTGACTATAATAATATTTATTATTTACAATAATAATATTCTCATTAAATTCTTACTAAATATTTTAAGCATTCAAAAAGTATATTCAGTATTTATATATATGTGTGTGTGTGTGTGTGTGTGTGTGTGTGTGTGTGTGTGTGTGTGTGTGTGTGTGTGTGTGTGTGTGTGTGTGTGTGTGTGTGTGTGTGTGTGTGTGTGTGTGTGTGTGTGTGTGTGTCTGTGTGTGTGGTGTGTGTGTGTGTGTGTGTGTGTGTGTGTGTGTGTGTGGTGTGTGTGTGTGTGTGTGTGTGTGTGTGTGTGTGTGTGTGTGTGTGTGGTGTTGGTGTGTTGTTGTGTGTGTGTGTGGTGTGTGTGTGTGTGTGTGTGTGTGTGTGTGTGTGTGTGTGTGTGTGTGTGTGTGTGTGTGTGGTGTGTGTGTGTGTGTGTGTGTGTGTGTGTGTGTGTGTGTGTTGTGTGTGTGTGTGTGTGTGTGTGTGTGTGTGTGTGGGTGTGTGTGTGTGTGCGTGTGTGTGTGTGTGTGTGTGTGTGTGTGTGTGTGTGTGTGTGTGTGTGTGTGTGTGTGTTTGTGTGTAATATAATATTTCAGATTTTATATAATATAAAACATTATTTCACATTATCCAGTCCATAACTCATAACACAGTCCTCACCAATAATTTTAGATCTCAATGTCACAAACTGTACTCCAATTTTATCCTAAAATAAAATATTTAATAAATATATTATTTAAATGATTTAATTAATTTAGATGTAATATTTTTTTTTAAAACAATTAAATGAATGTTCCTCAACTGAGATATAGTAGCAGCTCCAAGGTTGTGGGTTCAATCCCTCCAAAAGCCTTATAAAGTATATTCCATGAACGCCAAACGCATAAGCAGCATGTATTTTTTTGCTTGTGAAATTCTGTCCAGATGGAAATTCTGGGTAATTTGCACATTATATCATGTATTTTATGTCTATCCATCCAAGTCATTCTGAATGGAGATTTACAATTATGGAATAACATGGAAGTCACATCATTACAAGTTTATAGGCCTCGCTGCAAATTATTGACATAACCAAACATTTTACTAAAATAAAATTACCTTTAAAAAATGCAAGGTATCAAATGTATTTTCTCCAAGGTATCAAAATGCATTTCTTCAAGGTATCAAAAGGTTTTTTTAGTCTCTCCCATACACAGAAACTCTGAAACCCGAGTGTATGAGTGCTCTCTCTTTCAAGTGTAAAAAATCTTGTCTATTCGTGTTACTTTTGCCACCTCCTCCCTACTGTAGCTAATTACTGTACAAACAGCCTACAGCGTTCACACACACAAACACACACTTTCGCAAACACGTACACGGTGCACAGGTCTATCCACAAATATCATGTGACAGGGCAGTGGGTCCCATCACCTGAGGTCAGAGAGGCCGCAGACCTGCCGCTTGGCTGGACACCACCAGAGACGGACAAATCGGCAACAGATTGTTCCTGACACAATTTGTACGGTAACCTGACAGGACACACAGAGCCGGTGCTGCTGGGTGCCGCTTCCACTGCGCGTCAGGGGTGACAATCTGCTGTGAACGAGAGGTTCGCTAAAGGAGCTACCGCACGCATGAGGAAGAGTAATGGACACAAACAAGGGATGGATGAGTGCATATTGAGAAGGATGGATGAATGGAAGGTGCCCAAATGCTTCAAGGTTACTTTCAGAGGTTTGAAATGTCACAGCTGCAGAAATGTTCACTAAACCATGCAAAATTGTTGTAGCAGATTGTCTTAGAAGTTGTAGTTTTCAATGTTTTTCTAAAACATTATACGAGGCAAGTTGTCATTATGGAACCTGTCATTATTAATAGCCAATTATAGGCTTTTCAAATTAATTCAACCAATAACAAGCTAAAATTGAACATTGGTTTGGCTAATATATAAAGCATTATTTTCTAGAGAAAATGCTCTCAGTTTTATCAAATTTTAATTACAAAGTGAAAAACAATGTCACAGAGCATGTGATTAAACAGATTATCATAATATAGCAAATATATATATTTGCTTATCTATAAGCAAAATTTAAACAACTGTGAAATATAAACAATTCATGAAGCTGAAATGGAAAAGCCAACATGAAAAAAAATGGCAATACACTGTTTTGACTAACAGAAATAATGTCTGCAAAACATGTGACAACTTGCCCCAATTAAAATAAACATACAAAACTACAGCAAGAAATTCAAATCGTAAAACAGTTATGAAACAAAATAATTTGAGAGCTAGAAAATGTTTGAATCCAAAATAAAAAACAGCGAACAGAAATTGTGTGTACAATTGTTTGAAAAAGAAAACTGTGACGACTTGCCCCCCCAAAAATGCTCTGAACAAAGTGTTTGAAAACAAGAGACAAAAGCATTGAAAACAATTAAAACATATAATAATTACAAAACTAAATAATTCTTGAACTACCTAAAATGGAAAATCTAACTTATTTATGTGGTGTGTGTGTGTTGTGCGTGTGCGTGTGCGTGCGTGTGTGCGTGCGTGTGTGTGGCGTGCTGTGTCTGTGTGTGCTGTGTCTGTGTCTGTGTCTGTGTCTGTGTCTGTGTGTGTGTGTGTGTGTGTGTTGTGTGTGTGTGTGTGTGTGTTGTGTGTGTGTGTGTGTGTGTGTGTGTGTGTGTGTGTGTGTGTGTGTGTGTGTGTGTGTGTGTGTGTGTGTTTCACATCCAGACCGCCCAGAGTCTTTGATGCTGCAGGTGAGCCGGCCTCAGAATCAGTCGCCTCCTTTGCATAAGCACTAATGACAGCAGCCAGCGCATGTAAATGAAGACGCTTCGCTCTGATTGAGAGAACGCAATGTGGCTGAGTAGCCGCACACTAATCATCCCAGCGGGGAGCTCCATCTGATTCAGTCCCATCATTCCGCATGTGTTCAACATCGGCCCATTTAAATGTCAGGCCTTGATGGGCCACCCCAACTGCAGACCGGGGAGGGGTGGGAGACGGGATGTTTGGGAAAGGGGGGTGCGGTTGTGATCTGATGAGACGAAATTACCTTTTAATTAGTCGATTCTTTAGACTTTCATAATTGTTTTGGTCTTACAACAAATGTGAGGCCTGTAATTTTGAAAGCTATTTTCAGGATGAAAGCCCAGGCAGTATGAGAGAGAGTTTGAGAGGTACAGAAAGGAGGGTTGACAATTATAGCGACGATTCAGTGTTCCAACACTCATTGAGTGTTTACTTGATGTGTTTTAACTGACTGGTTGCTAGTTTGAATCAAAGCTTTTTAAGGTTATTGTATAGTGCGTTTGAGTTTCTATGACAGAGACCTTTGACCTCCTCTATGCTTGTCGTCTCGTGTTGGCTTTTTTGGGTGTCCACATTACTTTCAGCTTTCTGAATTATTGATTCTCTTTTGAATGAAATATTAACATACCCCATCTGTGTCTGCCTTACTGTGATCTATCCCTCTAGTGTGAGTCGTTTTTTGTTTTGAAACATAGAACAATATTGATATAAAGAAAGTGTTGTGTATGTTTCTATGGCACTAGAATGTAAAGGCTCTTTCATTGACTGTAACTTTACCCTCGGGACACACACTCACACATTAACACTCATATTTGCCAAAAGACACAAATGACATTTATATTTGAATCTTCTGATTGTGTGTATGTGTGTAACTAAATTCTATAATAATTGTCACAATGTTTTTAAATATGAAAATAAATATAGTGTAATAATATATTTGCATATGTATATATAAATTGAATATATATATATATATATACATACACTCACACACATACTATTATTATTGTGGATGTAAATATGAAAATAACATTTTAAATATGTTATAGTTAATA